>CM060101.1:9190153-9257157 GCA_030522485.1 Stenchaetothrips biformis
GTGACAGCGTCCCGTCCGGGAGGGAACCTTTGTTTATCTCAACCATATCATCGCCCTGTTGCTCGTTCTTTACGTTCGTTCACCTTCAGGGTGAGGTTACGTTGGATGAGGCTAGGTCACGTTTTACGTTCAGTTAGGATCGAGATCCCCGTGTCTCCCGCCCGAGAGCATTTTTTCGGCAGGTTCTCAACTTGAAGGTCCTCAGTAGTAAGGTAACCCCATTGTCCCACCCAACAGGTGAGGGTTGCCCCCAGGTGACTTTAATGCCAGGTGGTAACTCTATCCCGTCGCTCTATGCTGTCAGTAGCGTATCGGACAGAGAACAAGGATCGTTTTTCCAGTGGACGAGGAAAAAAACCGTCGCTGGCCGGACGTCTCGGCGATTGTAGCGAAACTGCAGCAATCGGATTCGTCACGGTCGGCAGCCTCTCTGTCTTCGTTTCCTCCCCCGCTTTGATGACGAGGGCGATGCGGCTGCCTTTCCCAAATTTGCTTATCGTAAGTGAGTTACGTTATTGATATCTCCCTTTGCCTCAAATGAATTACTTCGTCTCGATTGTGCTGTTTGGGCGGGCGGGGCTCTTCGAGCTGCGACAGAGGACCAGAAGTTCCGATGAGGAGGACAGAGGGGCGGAACTGTGTGCTCGGGTTAGGTCTGCAGCGGTCAAATTGGCCTCATACCAATCACACGAGGGAACTAATTCTTTCCACTTCGAAAAGAAAGTCGATTGGTCCATTTAGCTGTTTGATTCCAGGCTTCGATGCGGTGTAGAGACACTGGAGAAAGTGACCCGATCGGTCCGCTCTCGCTGACTTTGTTATTGTTTAGTTGTAACATTTTTGCGGCGCCGCCCGTCGCCGACTGGGGTGGCGGCGCGCGACGCTGACAGCCCATAAATTCAGCGCTACCAACCCCGGCTCCCCTCGCCAGGCTCGCCTCCTCGCCAACAAATGCCCTGACATAATTCCCAAAAAGTTTCCACCGATCTGGCCGACGCGCGGCCGGCGATACCGGTCGCCGGGAAGTTCGATAATATTATTGGGGAAAGTGGGTGTTTTGTGGCGGAGATGAATTCAAACGGCAACAGCGACTTGATGACCGCAGCGCTCTCGGCTGCGCCCGGGCCCGCTCCCCCGCGGAACGCCCAGGGAGATGACGGCTATGAATATCGTCTCCGGGACGCGGCACCCTCACGGACCCTCAACGACACCCATAACCGGGACGCCGCCGGCCCGGCCTGCCCGCACTGCTGGTGGCGCGTGCGGGGCCCCGACTCCTCGCAGCAGGCCGTCGCACAGAGGGCCAGAGGACCGGCGCAGGCGGCCAAAACTCTAGACGGGTTTTCAGCTCCAGACGGGACTCGAATCGAATGTGTGACCCCCCACCAACAGATTCCTCGTTCGGAGAGCAATCCATTGGTGGGTCACATGTTCGGTTCGAGTCCCATCTAGCGACTCTTGAGCTAAAAACCCGTGCGGTCTTCTGACCTACTGTGCGCCGCCGGTTATGATGCACGACGGCGATGCCGCGTTCGGCTCCAATTTGTGTCGCGGGACGCATTCCGCGCCTCCCTCCTGTCCCTTACCATCCTTGCCACGCACTCAATAAGGCCGCCAGGCCGCTGGGATTTGCAACAAAAAAAAATCGTAAAAAATGAAATCTAGCTTATTCAACAGAAAACATGCTGCTGTCTTAAATTTATGTCGGTTTCGACTTGGTAGTTCTAAATTTGCTCACGAAATTTTCCACATTTTTTAAAAAATTTTTTTAACGTTGTAGGACTTTTTTTGTCCGCGAGGTTGGCAATGAAGGCCGACGCCCTCTGCCCTTCCCCGCCGAATAGAAATAATAACAAAACCGGAAGCAAGTCCCTCGGCGCGAGGCGGAAGCGGGTGGAAGCCCCTTTTGGAAAAATACTGGGATTGCAGGCCTTGTCCAGCGACCGAGTCGGACGGGCCGGGAAGAAGACCCTGCGCGACGGTCCCTTTATGACTTCCTTTTGGGGGCAATAGGGGTCGTATCTCTGGCCGTCTATCGCTTCTCAATGCCTTCGCCGCCCCTCCACCCTCCCTCATCCTGTTTTGGCGCACACGCGCGCCGCCGCGCGTGCCGCCGCTTTTTCCGGGGGAACCTAGTTCGAATCCCACCGCCCCCCCCTTTTTTTTTTTTGCTTTTTTTTTTTTTTTTGCTTTTTTTAAGTTATGGGCGACTTTGCCAAAGTTGTCATCCCTTGACGGCGGAAAAAAGGAAGAAAACAGAAACAACAGGCTGTTGTCGCTTCATTGAGGATTCGCAATCTGCGTGATGGCAGGGAAAGGCAGCCCGAGCGCCAACGGCAGCGGAAAGAGGATAATGATGAAACTTTGCCTTGGTGAGCGGGAAGAGCCGCCTCCATCATGGGGCCATCAAGTTAGGCCTCGGGCTTAGGCGGGTTCATCCCACGGAGCTCAGTCCGTTCGATCTGTCGCCGACGATTTCGAGTATCGCGTCATCTCGAAGGGCACGAGGAAGCTCCACTGCTGGAAAAAGTCAATTCTCACTCCAAAAAAAAATATTTAAAAAAAATAAAATCGCAGCACGTGTTTAAGTGCTCGTTTTCTAGAATACACCACAAGCTCAGAAATTTTTTTTAAAATGGATAACTGGCGGGTCTGATTGCATGGTAACTTGTCTTCGGGTACTTTGCATATTTTTCGCTTTATGGCGCCAATGGAGGCTCAACTTAGGGGTGGCCACTTCCCACTTAAAGATGATTACATCGTCAGCAAATTATGAAACCACTGAGGGGAGCGAGGCCTCCTGCGCCGGTCTTCTGGTCCACTGTGCAGCGTCCCGGCGGCCGGGCCGCCTCCTGGCCGCACTCGTCACTCCGTCCACTCCCATCTCGCGGCGGTGATGAATTTTGGCACGCATCATTTAGCGGAATCTCTTCCGCGGGGGATGACGGGCGAGCGGACAGGCGCGGACGGACAGACAGACAGGTGGACAGACAGGAAACAGGGAACAGACGAGCCGCGCCCGTTGGCCTTTGTTACAAGGCTGCGAAGCGAATGCTTTTTGTTTCGCCCATTTTCCGGAGGGGGAAAACTCTGTGACGGTGTCATCCTGCAAGCACAGCCCTTTGCTTCGGCCTCCTCTGTCCGTCTGTCTTTCTGTCGTTTGTCTGTCTGTCTCCCCTCTCTCTCTCTCTCTCTCTCTCTCTCTCTCTCTCTCTCTCTCTCTCTCTCTCTCTCTCTCTCTCTCTCTCTCTCTCTCTCTCTCTCTCTCTGTCTCTCTCTCTCTCTCTCTCTCTCTCTCTCTCTCTCTCTCTCTCTCTCTCTCTCTCTCTCTCTCTCTCTCTCTCCCTCCTCCTCCCATGACGCGGACGTGATGGGTCCAGATCAACTCAAGATACATATCCGTGCCGGGGGTTCATCCCGTGAACTCGCCGGCATATATTTAATTTCCGCTCTGGCTTGTCAAACATAATTTGCATGCAATAAACGAACGAGGCGGTATAGAGAGACTCTCTCGTGTGTGTGTGTGTGTGTGTGTGTGTGTGTGTGTGTGTGTGTGTGTGTGTGTGTGTGTGTGTGCGTGCGTCCGCCGCTGCGGGGGTGCTCGCCGCGGGGTGGTGGTGGTGGACGGCGGCGAGAAACCACTGAATCGAAGGCTGGAGTGCGCGGCATGACGCGCAGCGTGGCAGGGCGGCGCCGGAGAGAGAAGGCGCGCGGTGGGCCAGAAGACAGGTGGAGGCGGTCAAAATCCCGGACGCGTTTCGAGCTCCAGAGTCGCTAAATGGGACTCGAACCGAACGTGTGACTCCACCGATGGATTGCTCTCCGAACGAGCAATCCATCAGTGGGGTCACTCGTTGGGTTCGAGTCCTATTTAGCAACTCTGGAGCTCATAACGCGTCTAGAGTTTAGGCCGCCTGCGTCGGTCTTCTGGCCCACGGTGGTGTCGCCCCGCTGGTTCCATATCGAGACGCGGGGTTGGAATGGGGGTGGGTGTGTCCTTGCCGTGGAGAGGAGAATGGAGACCTTGAAGCCCTTCGGTCCCTTCGGTACACGCCACTGGAGAAACAATGCCGCCAAGTCGGTCGGGGGAGGGTGGTCGGTACATCCACACGGTAGGACCGAGTCCCGGTTTTCCCAGGTCGTGTTAAACTAAAAATAAATTTAAAAAATGGAACTCTACACCCCCTCCCCAGTCTGAGTGGGGAGGCCTCCTGCTTTACTTCGGTGTTCGGGATGGGAACCGGTGCTATCAGGTAACTGGGGTTAATCCGATCCAGCGACTTCGATATCGTACGCCGGGGGACCCAGTAGGACCCGAGCCGCCGACACGGCCCAACATGGGCAGAGTAGAGTAAGGCAGAGACGATAGAGAGACAGAGAAAGAAAGAAAGAGAGAGAGAGTAGTTTTGGGAGCTTTTGTTTGCGCAGGGTGGTCGGTACCCAATGTACCCCCGCTGTCCGGCGCTCCCAGACCCGAACATGCAGTCAGTGGGCCAGCTTCAAAGGACTTATCAACTCCATCCGACGAATCGGAATGGACCCACTCGCGACCAATTTCGAGTGGCTGGCTCGATCGGGGATCGAACCAGTGCCGAGGCCAATCCGCCGAAGCGGACTGCTTTTTAGACACCCGGGTGTAATGGCCTGGATTGAGCCTAGACCACTACACCACCCTGACTTGCACGTCTGCCGAGTGTTGGACGACGGGTTTGAGTCGCAGTGGGAAGAAGCCACTCGAAAAATGAATGGAGACATGGGGATTCGATCCCCGGACCTTACGGTCGGGGATCGACGCCTCTCCACTCTCAGCCACCACGACTCATGTACGACGCCGATCAAAGCGGGCCCTTGACGCGACGATGAGCAGCGGTCAGAGAAAAAAGTTGTGAAGTAATAAGATTTGAATCGCCGATCCTCGTACGGGGAAACCGACGCGTCGACACATCCAGCCACCATGGCTCATGATGGCCAATGCGCATTGCTGTGGCCTTAAAGCACACCGGGAGAGGTAGTGAAAAATAAAAAAATGTTGGAAGTTGAGCCTGGTTCTTGAGGGTCTGTTGCAGATGCTTCTGCGCCGTGAGAGCGTGAAAAATACTAAAAATGGAAGGGCGGAAAAAAAAAATGTGGCAGAGTGCTTTAGCGGTGTGGTGGTCTTGTTGCAGCACCACCGGTGCGGGCGGCACCCGCCAGCAGGGCTACGAGGAGCTGGAGCTGCCCCAGAAGGTGGGCCCCGGCGGCGGCGAGTGGGCGGAGACGTCCTTGCAGGAGAAGAGCTTCGGCGGAGGCACTCCTGACTCGCTGCCGGAGATCGAGCGGCCCAAGCTGCGGCACATCGACAAGTACGTCCGGGCCGAGTTTCCCTGCCTCTCCAAGCGCTACACTGTTGCCGTCCTCACCTGCGTCGGTCAGTAGTCCCGGGTTCAACACCCACCTCCGCCATTTTATAATTTTTTTTTTTGCCTTTTTGTTTGTTTGTTTGTTTGTTGGTGCTTTGCCGTCCCTTTTGTCAGTACAATTGTTTCGAAAATGTATTTTGATGCGCAGGTTTCATGATTTCGTTCGGGATGAGGTGCAACATGGCGATGGCCAAGCTCCAGTTTGCCAAGGTGAGTCTCCTCCTTCCCACTCGCAGTCTAGTCGGTCGCCCAGACAGACGGGGATTAACAACTGTTCTCAATAAACGCCGCGGAGGAGATGTAGTAGAAATATGATGTTCGCGCGGCGGCGGCGGCTACTCGGTGGTAACCAGCCCCTCCAGCAGCAGGCCCTCCATCACCTCCCCCTCCCCTACCCCGCCTCGGCACGCGCCTACACTAATTGCCTGTATACCGCCCCGCCCCGCCCCGCCCCGCCCCGCCACCCCCCAGTCGGCTCTATTAGTGTATTAACCGTGGCCGACGGCGCCACCAGCCCGCCAGGAGAATCAATGACGACAGGTAAAATGTGAGCAGTGAGGCGGAAACAGAATGGACTATATAATGCGAGCGCGCGACGCGGCGACTCCCCCGCGCGAGAGATTGCATCGCCCACGCGCGTGGGAGTGTGTGTGTGTGTGTGTGTGTGTGAACGCGGGTTCCCTTGGTCGTGAGTGTATGTGTGCGTGCCTGTGTGTGTGTGTTTCTATTTTTATTTTTTTTTTGTCGAACTTGGATGTGCCGCTAATAGTGCAATAAACACGGCGGGGCAGTCAGGTATAGAAGTCGCGCCGCCGAGGCGTGGGAGACAACGCCGCCTACACTGCAAACAAAAGAAGAGGGAAAATTTATTTCTTTTCATTTAAATATTTTTTTTCCACGAGCGGCCGAGTATATGACGTTAAATCTTCGGCTAGACCACGACCTTTCGGACCCGAGTTCAGCAAATATAATTTTTAAGCGGCAGACCAGAACATCGAGTTGTGCGCAAGCTTTTCAACTGAAGGCCTTTTTCGGTGTTATTTTTGTTTTTATTGTTAGAAGCTGCGCAGGGTGGGCGGCACGCGGTGCGTGCGTGACTGCTAATCTGGTCGATTCGTGTTCCGTGCCTCCGCGGACTTGTTGATCTCCCGGCCGCGCGGTGTGACGCCCCGTAAAAAAGTGAAAATACCGTCATCGAAAACGAAAATAACAACATTTTCAACGACAACATTTACAACAACTACAACAACGACGACAACAAAAACAACAACAACGACGACGACGACTCGGAGGGCGACTTTTTGGCGCTGCGCGCTGCCGTGCCTTTGACGTGTTGGCGGCTCGGTTTCCAGCTCCCCAGTATCACAGCAGCGGACCGGTGCGGCCGTAATTAGCCGGCAGAAGCCATGCAGCAGCCAGAGAGAGAGAGAGAGAGAGAGAGAGAGAGAGAGAGAGAGAGAGAGAGAGAGAGAGAGAGACCATAGCGGACAGGTGCTGGCCGGGCCGGCCGGTGGCAAAGCATGGCAAAGCCCTAGTAAGAGGACTTTCCGTGGTTTCAGCCCCGCGAGCGCTTTAGTCTCTCTCTCTCTCTCTCTCTCTCTCTCTCTCTCTCTCTCTCTCTCTCTCTCTCTCTCTCTCTCTCTCTCTCTCTCTCTCTCTCTCTTCTCCCTCAAGGGTTGTCGCATGAGAGAGCGATACGAAGGAAATGGTTCGGCTCGGGACTCCAGTACTGTACATATCGCAAGGGCTATGCCGGGCTGCGGCGCTGCCGAGAGGGGGTAGTAGTACGTCACCCGCCACCGTCAAAGGGAGAGGAGTGCCGATACCCCTCACACAAGGTCGGACAAGGTCACGCGGGGTATCGTCAAAGTGGTTTCTTCCACGACTCTGCGGTCAGGTCCGCGGGGGGTATCGCCACCAGCGCATGGCCCCCTTCACACCGCAGCCCCCTTCAAACCGCAGGCCACAACCCCCTTCTTGCTCGGCGCAGCCCCCGGACCGAGGTTTGCCTGACGGGTCCTTGTGGCCGCCCCATGATGGGGTAGGGTCTCTCTCTCTCTCTCCTGCGGCCCCACGAGTGCGAGAAAGACAGAGCGGCGGCGACGACGTCTCGCAAGAACAAAAAGAAGTGCGAGATGCCAGAACCACACCACCACAAGTGGCGTGGTTAAATTAATAGAGTCTGAATAGAGGGCGGACAATGAGTCTCGCCGACGCCGCCGACGCCGACGCCGACCGCCCGAGGAGTTGGATTGGCGGCGTCGTGCCAGCAGCACGCCTTCGCGCCTACGAGCATTGATTGGCTCGCCGCCGGAAAAGAGAGGGAGAGGGTAATAACCTTTTCCCCTCAGAAACAATTGTAAAAATTATGTAAGTAAAAAAAGTTGGAAAAAACTTTAATTTTACCAAAACGCTTTTCTAGTTTGTTAAAGGTGCATGGTTTCACTCCATGTTCCGTGTCCCCCTTTTTTTTTTTTTTTTTTTTTTACAAATTTTACGAATTTTACAAATTTAATTTTGACAGAGTCGCGCGGCGGCGCCGCAATACCGCGTTGACACGTGTTGGACGCTCTTCGCAGTGCTTTGCAGCAGTGCTTCCGAGGCACTGGTGCGTGCCAAAGAGAGAGAGAGAGAGAGAGAGAGAGAGAGAGAGAGAGAGAGAGAGAGAGAGAGAGAGAGAGAGAGAGAGAGAGAGAAAGAGAGAGAGAGGTGGAAGAGGGGAGTGTTACGCGGTGGTTGTGACTTTATATATTCCCGTCTTCCAGTTTCCACGCTTGCACATCGCGTGGGCGCCTCTCCGTCCATAGAGCGTAGCGGCATCGCGAGCCTCGAAGCGAAGCAGTCCGACGAAGACGGGCGAAGACAGAAGTAGCAGACTAAGAAAAAAAAACAGGGGAGGCGAAACGCAAGAGAAATCCCTTCGGGTCATGTCACTCCGCTTATCAGGGAATGACCCCGGGCACGGCTACTGCCTCGGCCACAGGACCTCCACCACAGGGCCTCCACCACCATGACCGCCGCCAGGACGTCCAGCGGGGCGACGGCGACGGCCTTATCCCATCCATTGTCATTTCCCCCTTTCCCTTCACAGTTTCGCCAAAGCACTGCTTTTCCGCTTCACTCTTAGTTTTTTTCCGTGCCGCCGTCGTCCTCCGCGCTTTGAGTCCGGCTGGCTAGGGTTGGTCGTCCCGACCGCTCCGTTTTTCATGTGGGAATGCAGTTTCCGGCAGCACTGCCAACGCACACACACACGCCAAAAAAATCTCTGCAAAAAAAAAAAATCAAAAAAAAATCCGAGACGACGCTGGCGGGATTCGAACCCGCGCTGTCACCGCCGCAGCAGCCTCATTTAGCGGGACGCGCGCACCCTCGCTGCCTTCGCTGTCCATTCTGAGACGAATCCATCATCGGCCGGGGATGTCACGAGTCGGATCTGCACTTTCTGCTTGATTGTGCCGAAGGGTGGGGGGAGCGTGGTGTCGCGCGACTTCAGGAGGAGTACTCACCCTTTTGTGTGTATGTGTGTGTGTGTGTGTGTGTGTGTGTGTGTGTGTGTTTGTTTGTTTGTCTGTCTGTGTGCGTGACGTGTAGCGGTGTGAACGTCATAAATCATAGAGCTGCACCTTTAACAGTTCGAGCCATTAGCCGCTGCACTGTGGGTGGCGACTGTATACTGTCGCGTGGCCCGCGACTCTGTGCTCTGCGGGCGCGGCCGACTGGAAGTCCGGTCTCTCTCTCTCTCTCTCTCTCTCTCTCTCTCTCTCTCTCTCTCTCTCTCTCTCTCTCTCTCTTTCCCTCTCGAACTGCAAGCTTCGCGGCCTGGTTCGTGTTGGCCCACGTGACACAGTTGGCATGTTGCGCAGCCACAGCGAGGTACCGCACCCCTTTGCTCCCCACCCTACCCCGTCCCGCCCCGCCCCGCCCCACCCTCGTATTGTTACAAAACAACCCCCGGCCGGCGGGGACACCCTCGCCTAGATCGGTAATGGAAGCAGACATAAATGAAATGGAATAAAACGGGCAAAAAGGTTTTGTCGATAATCCAGTTCCGGGTAAACTGAGAGCAAAGGTGGGCGTGTCGTCAGGGGGTCGGCCGGCAGAGAAATTTCCCGCCGCGTTTCTTACCGGGCGACTGTTTGCAGGTGTTCGCCAACGACTCGGCGGAGCCGATGGACCACGGCCTGGGCGTGCTCAACAACGCGACGCCCAGCGCGCACCTGCCCACCGGACATGTAACGTACCATGCATCACCACCGCAATATTAGTTTTTGTTTTACATTTTATTTTCCTCTCGTCATTTTTTTCATTATTTTTTTGAAAGCACTGCCCAACACAGTACACTTCCTTCCTTATCGTCGAGGCGCAGCAATAAAATTGATGCGATTTCTGTAGCATGTCGAGTGAAAACCAATAAGATAAGGAGAGAAGGGATGCCTCCATTTTGTTTCGTTTCCCCATCTTACTTGCTTCTTTATTTCACCGTTCTCCACCTGTGCTCCTTGTCTGACTTCTGTTCCTCCTTTCCTACTCTTCCGCCCTCTCCATCACCTTCTTCTCCTTCTTCTCCTACTTCTCTTATTCTTCTTCTTCTTCGCCTTGGTCTCGTCCTCCTCGACTTGGTTAATGAAGCACTCGCGTTTAGCGGAACTGGTAAGGACGACCCGCCGCCAACGGTCGAGAAATTCGCCTGGAATTCGCGATGAGACCGAAACTCGCTGCGCTCTTTGCCCAACGAACCGCTTGATTTAATTTGATTTAATTTGGTCTAATTGTCGCGCCGACCTCCGCCTCACCCCGCGTGGTTTTGCAGGACCTGCCGCACCGGCAGTGGTCCGTCGCCACGGAGAGCATGGTGGACTCGTCCTTCTTCTGGGGCTACCTAGTCACGCAGGTGCCGGGCGGCTTCCTGGCCTCCAAGTACCCCGCCACCAGGTAAGGCCGAGGGGGAAACAACTGGCCAGAAATATGTACACCAAAAATTTAAATTTCAATAAATTTCGAAAAATTTGAAAATTTTTACAGACTTATTGTAAAAAATGATGAAAAATTTCAAAAATTTGCCAAAAATTAAAAAAACTGGAAAAAATTTGATTCATTTCAAGAATTTTTTAAAAAAATTCTTAAATTTTGGCAATTTTTTTTAGAAAAATCAATTTTACAACAATATAAACAATTTTAAAAAATTTCTAGAAATTTTGTAACACGTACACAAAAACTTTGAGTTGTTTCCGCCCCTCGCGTAAGGCACAGTGGGCCCGGCCTGCCCGGCCTCGCTCTGACTGGCCCACTGGAACACTTTGACGCAATGTGTCCCCCGCTCAGGATCTTCGGGCTGGCCATCGTCACCTCCTCGGTGCTCAACCTCCTGGTGCCCGGCGCCACCGAGATCCACCCCAGCGCCGTCATCCTGGTGCGAATCTGCCAGGGCCTCGTCGAGGTAAGAGTGGGCCAGAGGGTTGCAAAACAGAAACAACGAGGAGACAATTCGTTTCGCTCTGAAAACATAAGTCCGATAGTCGTCTAACATCCCCGATGCAGTTCTCTTCGAGTTCCTTCCCGTGCCTAAGCTGCGTAAACCGCTTGGCCCGATCCGGGAATCGAACCCGCGCCCCGCGCCCCGCAGGTCGGCATCCGTGACCACTCGGCCACGCATCCGTCTCGCTCCGCACGCCCCAGTAAGCTGCGCCTGATCCCACTTGAAACCGGCGCCCGTTTAGGAGCGGCTCGCAAATCCCTCTCGATGGCCGGCGGGCTGTTCAGGGGAGGCAGGGGTGGGGCGGGGCGGGCTCCATTTTCGTGGACTGCGCGGATTTGTGCGATAGCGCGTCGCGCGCTAATACACACGGAATCCACTCCACTCGGCGGCGCAGCGGCGCAGCGGCGCAGCGCGTGGCGCCGCATTTATGCCGCCAACTCATAACCGCGGGCAGTCATGTGCATGTGCGAAAGAGGAAACAAGTTTCTGCTGATTGTTTCTGTTTGTTGTTGTTGTTGTTGTTGTTGTTGTTTCGTTTTCTTTCCGCTGCCGACTTTGTTGGCGCACACCGGGTGGTGTGCCGGGTGTCCTGGACCCATGATGATGCCATCCGTCAATAAAATAAATACAGCGAAACTAAAAGCGTGCTTGGCAGGGCTTCACCTACCCGGCGTGCCACGGCATCTGGCGCTACTGGGCGCCGCCGCTGGAGCGCTCCCGCCTCGCCACGCTGGCCTTCTGCGGCTCGTACGCGGGCATCGTCATCGGCATGCCCCTGTGCGGCCTGCTCACCAGCGTCATCTCCTGGCGGGCCTCCTTCTACACCTACGGTACGCCCCGTACAATGGGACCCCTCGAGGGAGCGCCACACAGTGGGCCGGAAGCCTGGCGCAGCCGGGCAAAATTCGCTGGACGCGTTTTGCGCTCCAGAGTCCCATTTAGCGACTCTGGAGCTCAAAACGCGTCTGGAGTTTCGGCCGCCTGCGCCGGTCTTCCGGCCCACTGTGCGCCGTCTAGATTTACACTGACGGCCGTCCGTTGCAGGCTTCCTGGGCATGATCTGGTTCGCCACCTGGATGTGGATGGCGTTCGAGCGGCCGTCCAAGCACCCGTTCATCTCGCTGACGGAGCTCAAGTACATCGAGGAGTCGCTGGGCAAGCAGACGCAGGTGGCCATGCCGACCATCGCCACGACGCCCTGGAGCTCCTTCCTCACCTCCATGCCCGTCTACGCCATCATCGTGGCCAACTTCTGCCGCTCCTGGAACTTCTACATGCTGGTGCTGTTCCAGGCGTCCTTCCTCATGGAGCGCTTCCACCTCGAGATCGCGGAGGTGGGTTCGAGTCCCAGCAGCGCCGGGCACTTTTTCCCCCGAACCGAACGTGGGACCCCCACCAACGGAATCCTCGTTCAGAAAGCAATCCATTGGTGTGGTCACACGTGCGGTTCGAGTCCCATTTAGCGACTCTGGAGCTACAAACGCGTCTAGAGTTTCGGCCGCCTGCGCCCGTACTCTGGCCCGAGCGCGGATCGTTTCAAACGTAGCCCTTGGTTGCAGACGGGCTTCCTGGGCTCGCTGCCCCACCTGGTGATGACCATCATCGTGCCCTCGGGCGGCCACCTGGCGGACACGCTGCGCAAGCGCAAGATCCTGTCCACCACGATGGTGCGCAAGCTGTTCAACTGCGGCGGCTTCGGCATGGAGGCCCTCTTCTTCCTGGTCGTGGCCTACACCACCACGGCCAACGGCGCCACCTGGGCGCTCACCTTCGGCGTCGCCTTCAGCGGCTTCGCCATCTCGGGTCAGTGCAGGTCGAAATGACTCCACCCAAATTTGTCCACTAAAATTCACCAAAAAAACCCTTGAAATGTATTAAAATTTATCGAAATTTTTATCGAAATTCAGTAGTTTTTGCCCATGGTTCATTGAAATTCATATGATTTGTACACCGAAATTCGCAGTGATTTCCCACTGGGTCAGCTGCGAGCGGAACTTGTTCAAACGGCTAGGATTCCGCTTTCAATGTTGACGCGAATAGCCAGGGCCTTGAACGAGTGGATGGACTCAGCCCCCGAGGCTCAAGCCTCTTACCTTCAACGCGCCCGTGTGTGTGTGTGTGTGTGTGTGTGTGTGTGTGTGTGTGTGTGTGTGTGTGTGCGCGCGCGCGGATCATGTCTGCGCTGCGCTCTTATGCCAATTCTGTGTGTGCGTTGGATCCCGTCGACAGGGAGAGAGAGAGAGAGAGAGAGAGAGAGAGAGAGAGAGAGAGAGAGAGAGAGAGAGAGAGAGAGAGAGAGAGAGAGAGAGAGAGAGAGAGAGAGAGAGAGAGAGAGAGGGAGGATCCACTGCGATGGGCCCCGCGAGAGAGACGGAGCACCCTTTGAGGATTGGCTTGCCTCGGCACCAACACAAGCAGCACAAGCAGTGGCTGTGGGGATGGCTCCGTAGCCCGCTCCAGCCCCTCTTGCAGGCTTCCGGCAGCAGGGGCTGCTGGCACCCAGGCTAGCGCCGCCGCTGCCGCCAGTCGGTCCGCGGACGCCGTCGGTGCCGGTCGCACCCTCCCCGGGAGTCTCGGAGGGCGGGGTGGCGCTGCGAGGCGCTGCCTGCTCGCTGCTGCTCGCTGCTGCTCGCCCCGCCCTCCAGGCGGCCCGTCCCGCGCACGCGCCCGATTCGAAGTTCCCGCGCGCGAGTGGCGCGCGCAGCGCTCCGGCCCTGGTTTCAGTGCTCATGCAAGTTTTGTGCGGAAAATTTATTATTTTTTGGATACCTGTCTATGTGAGTTGTGATCGTCAACATGTTGTCCTTGTCGGCGCGAACCCCATTTGTGAGTCGTGTTTCGCCCGCGTGGTCTGATCCATTGGCGGGGTCATACGTTCGGTTCGATTCCCATTTAGCGACTCTGGAGCTGAAAATGCGTCTATAATTTTACCGCCGACGCAGGTCTTTTGGCCACTGCGCTGTTGTTGTCGTCGTCGGGTCCCGGTTCGAAACCTGACGACTGCTGCTTTTTCGGCAGGCTTCAACGTGAACCACTTGGACATCGCGCCGCGCTACGCGTCCATCCTCATGGGGATGTCCAACGGCATCGGCACCATCGCCGGGCTGCTGGTGCCCATCGTCATCGACAACATCACCAGCGACAGGGTGAGTCCAACAATCTAGTCTCTTAAGTCTAGCCGAGTCGCCAGCCCGCGCGCCTGCGGAGACCGGCGTAGGCAACCCGACGTACTGCCCTGCGTCGCAGCCCGGAACGTGGCCTATCCTACCCCGTGTTTTCAACTGCAGCGAAGCTGCAACCGTTAATTCGATATTATAATTTCGCTTAAATGCGCGTACAAAATATATCTCTATCCATTCTCCCTTAAAAATTCTGAAGTCGACATTTTGACTACTACTTGGGAAGGTGCTTGTTTTAAATTCGGACTGATCTGTTCCGTGTCAATAAAAGTTCACAGTCATCTTGATCATCAGTTTTTTTCTGCTTTTCAAAAAATATTATTTAACATAGACAATCTGCATATGCACCCGTTCCCGCCAAAATTAGCTTATTCTCTTCGTTGTTGACGGTCCTCGTCCTGCCGCAGAAACCGGAGAGCTGGACCCCAGTGTTCATCTCGGCGGCGTGCGTGCACTTCTTCGGCGTCATCTTCTACGCGATATTCGCCAGCGGGGAGCTGCAGCCGTGGGCCGAGCCGCCCCCGGAAGACGGCATGGCGGCCGGCGGCAAGCCCTGGGATCCCATGGAGGGTGCGGCGCCGCCCCCACGGCCCGCCGTGCCGCCGCCAAGCTACTCGGTGAGCCGCCAACTTCTCTCATTAAAAACAAAGTCGCTGCGAGTCAGCCTTGCCTGCGGCATGCTATGCCTATTTGCATGGCCTGCCTCGCCAGGCCTGGCCCGGGGCGCGGGGCCCGCCGACCAATAGGGAGACGGCAGACGGCGCGAGGCGCGGGGACCCCGGCTAGCCCGGCCAGCCAGGCAATCGATATAGGGCCGAACGGGAGGCGGGGCCCAACCTGGCGGGCGGGGCTTAGGGGTGGGGCGGGGTGGGGCGAGGCGGGGCGAGCAGCAATCCCAGCGCAGCAATGGTGGCCGCCGCCCCCGCCGCCCCCGCCAGCGAACCAGGTGGAAGGGAGGGGGCGGTAATGCGGATATTCTATTTCCGGACTCTTTTTTCCATCAGACAGCGATATGCAAACCATGCCTCGGGGTCTTCCTTGACGGGAAATTAAATTTGGCGCGAACAAATTAACTGCATTTTACAGTCCATGTTGTTTTTATTACTTAAACTTTCAAAAGTACGCTTTTTTTTCCAGAAAATTTTATTGAATTTTAAATTTGCTTGTTCTCTCCAGCAGGCGATTGCGCCGGCGGACTCCACACAGCCCCTGTCGCAGTCTACCAACCCGTTCGCGTACGGGGCCGTGAACCAGGTCGGTACCTACCAGCATGGTGCTCCCTGTGGCGCGCTCTGCAGGGGCGATGAAACACTGTGTCTCTGTCCCGCAGGCGGCGGTCACGAACCCGTTCAACGCGGCCTGGGACTCGGCGCCCGACGAGGGCTACACGAACATGGTGGGCGCCCCCCAGGGCGTGCAGCCCCAGCCCACCGACCCCTACATGCACGGCTCTGTCCACGACAGGGCGTACTGAACGCACTCGTCTCCTCCTTGGTGCGGGGTGACGTCATCGTCCTCTTCCGGCGGCCCGCACTGGCTGCAAAGCCCCGACGGCCGCCTCGGAGGAGACGGAACCTCTCCCTCGCGACTCGCTGCGGTATCAGATTAGTAAGTTCGCTGTAAACCGTGATATCGGTAGAAAGACAACGTAGCTAATTGATGTAAAATTTGAGTAATTACTGTCTCTGCTAGTCGTTTCCCATGATAATACTAGATAATATTTGTCGAATTGATGAAGAGTGTGGCGTTTATTTTTGTTGCTTTTTTTGGGGGCAGAGATCTGCACCGATCGAACGCAAAAAATATCAGTAGTCGTGGAATAATCATACACTGTAAAACGTATCTTAACTGAAATAACTTTTTCCAAGTATATAAATACTACTTCAATTCTGACGTACACCTAGTTTTTGAAATTTGTTGGAAGTTATTTTTGTGTCAGAGTGCGTAGTTTGGTCGGACTGGTCGCGGAATTGGGATGTCTTCACGACTCCTAGATGCAATTGGTTCACTGCCCTGCTTGGAGGCTTGGCCAGAACCGGAGCTCGGTGTGCTCCAGATCAGCCTGCCAGAGACTCCTTGTGACAGGCGCGGTGGCCAGGGGTTGCAATCCGGTGTGCAGTCATCCGGATTTCCGGATCGTTCTTGTTAAATCACGTGGTTTAGGAGAAAAAGTGTTCTATATATGCTAAAAGAAACTTTAAGAGTGATTATTAAGTGTTTATAAATTTAGATTTCTTGTTAAGACGCGCGGGCGCGCTCCTGCTCGTCTTCAATATTGTTCTTCTATGACAATACGTCAATTTGTTGTATGTGTGGGTGGGTGTTTCAGTAGTGTTTTCCGTTCGTGACCAGAGAAGAATTCGTTTCCTCTGAATTTTATCCTTTGTGTCTCTTCCATGGAACAATGAATTTCGCTACAAGTCAATTCCGTGACCCTTCAAACGCGTCAGCCCGGCACGGTCTCCCGGTAGGAATAAGGGTTGCTGGTTCGATACCCCACGGAAGTAAATAATGATTTTTCTCACCGGGTGGCTTGTGCTTCTACGCGTTCAACACTTCCTGTTTGACCCAATGACTTTGTCTAGACGTAGTAGGTTATTTATCGCTAAATATTTTTATTTTGTTATCGTGTAAAATGGCTTTATCAAAGCCTTTCTAATGTTCGGTTCCTGCCTGGCTGCCATGCTACAGGACCGGCTGGAAATGGTGAGGGCGTCTTATGTTGAAAGCAATTTTTGATGGAGACACACTAGTCTCCATTTGGCTGTGGTGACAATAACTAATTTTAGACCTTAGCTTGTAAGGAAGTAATGAATGAAAGAGTGTGAATGTGTGAAACGCTGCGGCGAGAGTGTGACTATGGACTGGCCGCCGAGCACTGCCAGCCGTTCTGGTCGTCAGGGCTGTCCCTGTTTGTTAACGTGGCATTAATTTAGCAGCGTGATTAGTGCTATTTTCGGTGTATGAAAGTCAAGAGTAGTTCTAGTGTAGTAACCAGGAGAGAAGTCCCTAATTACGTGTGAGTGCCTTTCTGGTTTCTCCAGTATCTCAATATTTTAAAATTAAGGATTGGTTGAGGGAGTGAGCGGGGAAGAGCGGGCAGAGAGTCACGGTATGCCGCAACCGCCGTTTTTTTAATTTTTTTAAATTTTTTTTTGATGCATTTAGTAGTCGCGCACTTTTTTTTAAGGAACGCCGTGTTCTATTAAGTTTCGTTATTTAGCCAAAAACGGCAGTTTTTCGGGACTTTTGTTCTGTTGGCCATTCCACTGCATCTTGAATCACCCGCTCTTTCGGCACGCTTGTGATGTTTTGCACAAATAGTGACTCGTTTTCGTCCGATTGCACGCACTTTGCACGCATAGCACCCCACACGCACGCAAGCACGCACGGCACGCATGCACGCACCTCGCACGCAATTTGCACGCATGCACACACACTCACACAAGCGCGTGACTGTAACCAAGTAGCATCGAGCACCATTCCGCACAAATCGTTTAGCACTTTGCACCATGTAGTTCATTAATTATTTCGCACATTTGCACTAGCACTTTTTGAAGGTAGTTTTTTCTGAATATTATTTTGTGTTAGGCACTGCACTTTTCGCACGCTATGAACAGTCGGAATAACTTTTTTAATAGAGCTAGCAATTTTTGTCTACACGTTTTCTCGTATTTTCTACAACTTTTTGGTAGTTTTTCTTTTGTTGACTCCCTATCCACGATTCTCCTACCCTCACTCTTTCCCAATCCATTCCTTGAATAAAATTGCTCGCACATCGAGTTAAGGTCGGACTCTCCGGCAAGTCTCAAATAGAAAATTTGCGAGAAAGCAGAAGGTTCTCATGATAAATTTTTGACGTTGTATAATATAACTGCTTTTCCAGAGATGTTTGCTCCGTTACTGTTCGTATAAATCATAACCATTCCATTGTTTGAACGTTACTTTAGTTGGTATGTCATTTGACGAGGCTCCGAAATGTGAAATGATAGATGAAGGGATGCTTTGGACAGATATTGCGAGCAATCCAGAGATGCATTGATGGGATTTAATACAGCTCGTTCGGTTGTATTTGTACCTTCAGCGCTGTGTAAAGTTAAGACATGGAATCGTTGTTGAATATGTGTTAAAAGTTCATATGTCTTTTGTTTTGTTGTTTTTTGCGATTGTCGGTTTTCAGGTTGACGCATCCTAGGTTGTATAGAAGTGTATCTTATGTCGTCGCCACCTTCCTACAAACAAAAGGTTTTCTTGTAACTCTGTATATCAAATCATCTTGTCGATTCGCCATTTTGACTGGCCAAGTTGTATTTATAGTTTAATAGTTTATTTATTCTAGTCTAAAAAGTCGCCCAATAGAATACGTTACGCGACTTTTGATTGAGTATGACACCATCTGCCAAGGCTGACAAGGTGGACTTGTTCAATTGTTGAAGAAGGGGGGCTCGTCTTCGTCAGTTAACCAGGTGTGGTTAAAAGTCGAAGCTGTTTTAAGTTTTCGTTATTTTTTCCAGATATTTAAACCATTGTTTTAAAATGTGAAAGTGGTTTGCAATGTAGTTGTTACTTTTCTTCGTAAAGAAAGTGTTGCATGTTAAATTTTGTTTCGTTGCACATCATTGCTCCTTCTAATGTATAAAACTTATATAATTCTGGATTAAAACCATATATATGTATCTTTAAACTGCCACGTTGCGAAATAGCCACACGTGTGGGTGCCAAGAGAGCAATAATGATTTAATTGTAATATTGTATCACTGGTTCATTGTAAATATGTACGCGCCTGAGGCCCAGTAGGCGGCTGCCTGCACTCCAGCAAGGCCCGCCGGCACCTCCGATTCCACGTGTAAAATGTTATTAACCCAGCGACTTAATCCTCAATAAAGATTAATATTCTTTCCGATTGATCCCAATCGGTATGTTTTATTTTCCTTCTCCCCTTCTTTTCCCACCTCAAAAGCAACGGACGGAAAAGACCCAGAACACCCAGACACACATAAAACAGCGTGGGTAAAAAAACCACGTCGCCACTGGTTGTTGCGGAAACTTCATCCGTTCTCCAGCGACGCGAGCAATGCGATGAGTTCGCGCGGAGTTCGTTATCAGTGATTGGGAGGGGGGGGGGGCGGTCGCGACGGCACGGCGGACTAAAGTCGAGTAGTCTAGTCGGCCGCGGCAGACGCTCCGAGGCCCCGCGGCACACACGTCATGTCGGCGCGGCTGCTGGTGCTCGCCGCCGTCGCCCTCGCCGTCCTCGCGGCCGCCGCGGCACAGCGGGCCAGCCCGCGGGGGCGGGGGCGGACCCAGCGCGGTGACTCCGGCTCCTCCGGCGTCGGCGCCGACCTCGACCTCAGCCACACCACCAGGATCGCGTCGAGGATGCCCCCGTCGGAGCCGCTGCCGCCGGAGACGCACCTCACGGGAGTAAGTCTGTTGGTGACAACCTGGCGGTGACACCCTGTCGGTGACACCCTGTCGGTGACACCCTGTCGGTGACACCCTGTCGGTGACACCCTGTCGGTGCCATCCTGATAGTTGCGTGATACCACCTAGAAAACGACAGGGCTTGTCTGAGTTTTTAAATTGAAATCTTAGTCCGATTGTGCATAACGTTTTGAAAGCCAGCCGCTTACAAAGATAAAGCATGAACTTTTCGGATGTTAGAGGGTTGTGAGTCGCGAGGCCCAGAGGTCCTTCGCTGGTACGGTAGTGGTGCGTTGGTGCCAATCCAGAAGAGGATTGTAGGGTCACTATCACGCGAATCGTTTTCATTAGAATCCAATTCACGGCCCAGAAACCAACAGAAAACTGGATTTTTAAAAGATCATTTTGCTAGTTTCTTTTTCTTGCTGCCGGCGCGCCTGTTGGACGGAAAACAAACAAACAAACAAACAAACAAACAAACAAACAAACAAACAAACAATAAACAAACATAAACAGGAGGAAAATATGGGGACCACTGATGCCCCACGCGAGACGCGACGGGTTTACGCTAACAAAGAAATTCCGCGCACGCCGAGGCAGCGATAACGAGAACATTTGCGTTGTAAAGCAGACCAAACGTTCCCGCGCCGGTCACCTAACCGGTGCGGGTGACCTTGATCTTGAGCAGGTCCAGGTCGGAGCCCCCGTCGCACCAAGAACGACCGCACTTTTGCGCCGACGTTTTCCCGGGCGAAAGTAAAAACCCGACCGACCGACTTTCCGTTTCGATATGTTTTGTGGAAACTTCCTGCTTCGTCGCTGTCGGCGCACATTGGACGGTGACGGAGTAGTGAGGGGCGTATTCGGCAGTCTTGCTAATGAGGCTGCGGCCCAGCTACCACTGCCTGCCACTGCCTGCTCGCTGCTCTACGCTCTTACACGGGTAGGGCACCGCGCGGCGACGGACCGGTCCCTGATCCAGCCCCCCCCCCTCCCGACAGGTTCATTCCCACGAGCGGTGTCATGGTCAGGGACGCCAACCAGTGCCTCCGAACTAGACAATACGATACCTTATTCAAGATTAGAAAAATAAAATATTTGAAAACATTGACTTTGATTACTGCCATGTTGCAGCCCAAACTGATCCTGCACTTCGGCTACCCCGCGGAGACCCACAGGGTCCTGACGCAGGATGGCTACTACCTGACCATGTTCCGCATCCCCTGGAGCCCCAAGCTGGGCGCGGCCAACGAGTCGCGGCCGGTGGTCTTCCTGCAGCACGGCATCCTGCAGACCGCGGACCAGTGGCTGTTCAGAGGCCCAGGCAGGGACCTTCGTGAGTGACAACACCTCGACACCGTCGCACAGTGGGCCGGTCACAATTCCGGCCGCGTTTTGAGCTCCAGAGTCGCTAAATGGTGGGACTCGAACCGAACAAGTGACCCCACCAATCGATTGCTCTCCGAACGAGGAACCCGTTGGTGGGGTCTCACGATCGGTTCGAGTCCCGCTTAGCGACTCAGGCGGTCTTCTGGCCCACTGTGCGTCGCCTCGCACAGAGAGTCCGCACGGCCGCTGCCGCCGAGGTCACTCCCGGTTCATGACTGACCGCTGCGCTTTGCTTCCGGCCTGCAGCGTTCCTGCTGTCCGACCTGGGCTTCGATGTGTGGATGGGTAACTACCGGGGGTCCACGTACAGTCGCAAACACACCTACTTGTCGCCGAAGAAGCTCCGCTTCTGGGACTTCAGGTAAGACCCTTTTTTTCACAGGCAAAGTCTCAGGTTCAAATCTTAGAAAAAAAAAATATTATTTTTCTTTTTTATTTTTTTATTTTTTTAAAATTCGTTTTTTTATTTTTAATCTTGTAGTTGGAACGAGAACGCGCTGTTGGACCTGCCCGCCATGCTGGACTACGTCGGCGCGGTGACGGGCCAGCCCAACGTGTACTACGTCGGCCACTCCATGGGCACCACCACGCTGCTGGCGATGCTGGCCGAGAGGCCCGAGTACAACCGCCGCATCCGGGCCGCCTTCCTGCTCGCGCCCGTCGTCTACTTCGAGCACACATGGGGGCCCCTGGCGCAGGCCCGCCCCATCGCCCCGCTGCTCACCGGCCGCACCAGCCAGGTAGCCGAGCGCACTCGCGCACCGGTTAGGAACCCCACAAACCAAAGATCAACTACTCAATTTTCATTTTTTAATTATTTTTTTTAATTTTTTTTTTTTTTTTGTAAGTCTTGGCTTAAGCTTACTGTGGGTGCGTCCAGCCCTCCAGATGCAGCGCCTGGTCTTACTGGTTGTTGTTTGTTCAGCCGAACAACCGTCTGATCGGGGAGGCGCTGCCCCGCGGCGCCGCCGGCAACATGTGCGTGGGGACGGTGCCGGTTTGCGCGCTGGTGCACAACCTCGTCGTCGGCTCCAGCCCCAGAGAGTACAACGCGGTGAGTCCCAGCACACAGTGGACCCCCTGGAGGCGGACAAAATTCTAGTAGACGCGTTTTGAGCTCCAAAGGAGCCATCCATTGGTGGGCTCACACGTTTGGTTCGAGTCCTATTTAGCGACTCTAAAGCTCAAAACGCGTCAAGCAGAATTTCGGCCGCCTGCGCCGGTCTTCTGGCCCACTGTGCGCTGCCTGTCTGTGCTGGAAGGGCAGTCGCAGCAACACCGTCTCCCATCCGCAGACCGTGTTCAAGATCCTGTTCGGCCACTACCCGTCGGGGGCGTCGTTCGGACAGCTGCTGCACTACGTCCAGATTCTAGTCTCCGGTGAGTGCCGCTCACACGCCGAACTCTTTGACGCAAGCGCGATCGGAGCTCTGAGACGGCGCCTCTGTGTGTACAGGCGAGTTCAAGATGTTCGACTACGGCGCGCGCGAGAACCTCGCCCGCTACGGCCAGACCACGCCGCCGTTCTACGCGCTGTCCAACGTGCGCGCCCCAATCTACCTCAACTACGCGGAGGGCGACCCATTATCGCCACCCAAGGCAGGGTGACCGCACAGTGGGCCAGACGACCAGGCGGCCCACACTCGTTTTGAGCTCCAGAGTCGCTAGAGAGGACTCGAACCGAACGTGTATCCGCACCAATGAACTGCTCTCCGAACAAGGGATCCATTGGTGGGGTCACACGTTCGGTTCGAGTCCCATTTAGCGACTCTGGAGCTCGAAACGCGTTTAGAATTTTGTCCGCCTGCGCCCGGCTTCCTGGCCCACTGTGCGGCGCCATTTTTCAGCGATGCCTCGCCTAGCAGTGTAGTGGTACCCGCCGCTGCGCCGCTCTGCGCCACCGGCGTCGCGAAGGCGGTAGTTTGTTCATGATTCCGCGTTGATTGAAAAGCCTCGCGCTGCGCTTCCTCACCTCCACACAGTGGGCAATCCCCGGCGAAGGACGGCCGCATGCGTCTTGCCAATGTCCACATTTTGCCTGTTTTCTCTCTTTATTTTTTTTAATTATTATTTTCCTCTCTGAACGGCTTTACGAACCGCATTCTTATGGTCTCGCATATTTCTACTCACATTTTTAAAAGAATTATTTTTTAGATTGCCTCGTTTTATTCCGCGGTGTGTTGTCTTTCCCTTTTTTTTTAAACGTGATGATTGTGAGTTTGTTTTGGTTTTGCAGGACGTTCTGCGACTAGCCAAAGAAGTGCCCGGCGTGAAGAAGCTGCTGAAGGTGCCCCTCAAAGACTTCGGCCACGTCGACCACCTGTACGCCACGCACTCCTACGAACTAGAGTACAAAGGAATCATAGACATTATGTTAGGTAGGAATATATAAATTAATTAATTACTTCGTCGTTTCATTTTTTGCCCACTTCTGCGCTCTCCAGTCACAAGCACCCATCATTTCCAGTTTTATCGTGTTTCTTCTCAACCGCCTGCACAGAAAAAATTAGTCAGAAAAAGGATGATCCGGCTGTAACCGGTTACGTGTGAGTGGTCAGTTTGCGCCGATCCCTGGGGAACTTTTTAAGAGTCGTCCAGTCCCTGCTTAAATTATCACTCTATTCAAAGTCTCGTTCAGGCGAGTGGCAATAGCCGAGGCGCTGAAAAGGTGACCTATAATAATGGTCCTGTTTGAGTCATTCCTTCCAGGCTACCTCGGTCCAAACCGCAGACTTATTTTTTTTAAAAAAAATTATTTTTTATTTATTTTTTTATTTTTTGGGGCTTTTCCATGGTGTCTGACCAGACGCGAACACACAAAAATATGACACAGCGCTCAGTCGGTAGTTCCGGCTAGTTTCATGCGCGCACCGCATGTGCTTCAGGATGAGCAAGGACGAACATTATAGTTTGAAACAAATGCGCGGGAACTGCGATTTTGTGAGTGAGGTCGCTGGGATCGGATCCTCCTCGGCCGCTGCGCAGTGGGCCGGACCGCCCAGTGGGCCGGCCGGCCAGGTAAGAATTAATTTCCATTACACCGACCGTTCGGGCATGCAAATCAACTTGCAGATTTTATCGCCACGTTCCCAACACTTGGCATCATCTGTTTTCCTCGTTGGCGCTGTTTCCCGCCAGAGCGCGCCACGCGCGGCGCGGAGATGGAACCTTACGGGGAATAAAGAAAGAAGACACGAGTACCAGGATGATGATTTCAAACCGCGGCCACGTCGTCGCCCTGTGTCTCTCTCGCAGCACGGGGCGACAATGCGAGCCGTCACCATGGCGACCATGAGGTGGGGAAAGGCGCGGCGCCACCCTGTGGAACGCCCTGGGAACGCCCAGGGAACGCCCCCGGGAACGGCAGGAACATGCCTTAAAAGGTGACCAGCGATGGTTCACATGGAAGACCTATCGCAGCCAGAGGGGCCAACCCCACCAGGCCGCCGCAGAACCTTCCCACACCGACAAGGTGCCAACTGTACCAAAACAAAACAAAAAAAAAATGGAAAAAATAAATAAATTACGGCGTTTGCAAACTTGTAGTCGCAAACGAGCTCGCGAATCACTGCATGTGACTCTGCCGGACAGGGCGGCGCCAGAGCGCAGGCGTGCCGCCGGATGACGTCAGCGGCAGTAAGTTGCACATCCTACTAAAAATAGTTGTGTTTTTTTTTTAATCTTTCGCGACGTGGCACGACCGAGGGGTCCCTCACTCAGAATTTCGGAGTACACAGATCGTTTGATTGTGTGTAATTTTGAATGATTTTGTCGCGCTATGTGCCTACTTACAGGCGTTTTTGAGGCGAGATTGTGGGATTGTCTCCTCCAAGCGTACACAGATTGTTGAAGTGGGGGGACCCCTTGGGCACGACACGATGAAATTAAAGCTGTTTTCCTGTTGGCAACGTTGGCGCTTCGGCTGCGGTTTCGAGCTTCGAGGAGGACGCGTCCCTAGACACCCCACTTGTCGGCATGGAGTCGTCCTCCCAGACGTCCCTCGCGGTGCGACAGATGGAGACTCAAGTGGTGTCTGCATCTGCCCCTCCAACCCGTCCTCCTGGACCTCGACGCGCGCAGGGCCACCTGGACTCGGACACCGCCTCCCTGTGGACGGGGGTCGACGCCGAGGACCTGCCGCGCCTCAACGCCCTGCTGGACAAGATCCAGAACTGCCACCGCGGCGCCAACGACCCCCCGGCCGGCGTCGTCGACGTCGCGAAGGCCGCGCCGGACGACGACCCGCTGCACGCGCTGCACGCGCTGCAGGCCGCGCAGGGCGAGGGCAGCACCGACAGCCGCGACTCGGACGAGTCCGTGCTGGGGTGGACGCCGGGGCAGAGCCTGGAGTATGTCCAGCGGAGCGAGCGCGGCAGGTGCGGCGATACCCCGCGCAGAGGGTCGTGACGCGCGGGGCATTCACGCGGCGTGTGGTCGCCACAAGGGTTGACATCACCCTCCCTGCGCGACTTGCAGGAGTAGGCGGGGGCCGCCGCACGTGGTGAGCCTCGTGGAGGAGGCCTCCAAGAGGGGCAGCGTCCACGTCCTCCACACCGGCGGCCGCAGGTACGCAGCCACCGCACAGTGGGCCAGAACACCGGAGGAGGCGGTCAAAATCCCGGACGCGGCGTTTTGAACTCCTGTTATCTGGCCCACTGCGCAACGGCAACAGTAGCACCGGGGGGCGCCTGACAAGGGAAGGGTAGGCAGTCCCGTGGAGCTGGGGCGCAGCGGGGTTGCCTACCCGACCCTTCGCAGGCGCGCGTCCACGTCTTGTCCGTGCCACCACAGCGGCCGGCGTCGCCCAGTCCCCCGCGGCTCCGGGCCGGGCGAGGACACCTGTGCAGGTAGTTGTCTCCGAGACTCTGGTCCGCTGGTGTCTCACTGAGCGCACACTGTGACACTGGTTGTGCAGTGGTGCAGTCAGCGGTCCTCACGAGCGGAGACGGCAACGCAGTCTCGGGGCTGGACTGCAAGCCGGCCGGGGAGATGCAGGCCTCCGAGATCAAAAGGTGGGACGGTCGAAGCGTTGCTCCTTCGCACAGTGGGCCAGAAGACCGGCGCGGGCGGCCAAAACTCTATAGACGCGTTTTGAGCTCCAGAGTCGCTGAATTGGGACTCGAACCGAACGTGTGACCCCACCAATGGATTGCTCTCCGAACGAGGAGTCCGTTGATGGGGTCACACTGTGCTTCGGGTGGGCTGCTCCGTTGCGAGGCCGGTGTGTCCAGCAAGGCGGCGATGCGGCGGGAGCTGCTCGGCTCGGCGAGCGCGCGCTGGCTGGAGTACTGCGACAAGGGCCAGGTGGAGTGGTGCGCCCACAGCGGCGAGGCTGAGCTCGTGGACGTCATGTCCAGCCGCGTCTACCTCCAGCAAAAGGTCATGCCCGGTACCACAACAATGCGGCCCACTGTGCGCCAATGATTAGGTGTGATCCGGCGATTGACGATGACAGGAGGAAGCCGACCAGCGCGCCAAGAGGGCCGCCATGGAGGAGCGCCTCGCCAGACACGTGGTGGAGGTGCTCTGCACGTCAGCGTCGAGGCCGGACAGGGCAAGTCGGAGGGAGAGACCGGGGGTTCAAATGCCCACAAAAAAATCTGTTTTTAGGGGTTCCGACAGGAGCCCCTATTGCATTTGACAGCGGCGCATCCAACAAAAGAACTTGGAGGGAAAAAAAAAGAAGAAAAAATGGGGGCCCTTCTCCCACCTCCCCACACAGTAGGGAGGACCGCCTGCAACTTCGGTGGATCGGGGGAACCGGTGCATTCCAGGCGGCGACCCCAGGGGTTCTCATCTGATGTGGGCCGGGTGAAGGGCGGAGGTTGAGAGCCTTTGGTTTTCGCGGGGTGGTCAGTGGTACCCACGCTGTCCGGCGCTCTCTACCGAACATGCAGTGTGAAGGGCCAGCTTCAAAGGACTTATCAACTCCAAACCGACGAATCAGAATGGACCCACTCGCGACCAATTGCGAGTGGCTGGAACGACCGGGGATCGAACCAGTGCCGAGGCCAATCCGCCGAAGCGGACTGCTTTTTAGACACCCAAGCATAGTGGACGACAAATGATCCAGACCACTACGCTATCACGACTGCACGTCTGCCGAGTGTCGGACGACGGGTTTGAGTCGTATTGGGATGAGGGAGGCAGTCGTAAAATGTATTGAAATGTTGGGATTCGATCCCCGGACCTTACTGTTCAAGTCCGACGCCTTAGCGATCCCAGCCAAAGTGGGACTCGATCCGTCGACCCCGGTACCGGGAACCGACGCCTATACCACCTGTACCACCTGGTACCGCGGTACTTTACTTTACTTTCCTGCCCATGCCTGGTTGGCAATAAAAAACTACTTTCGCAACTATTTTTTAAATTAGCGGAACACCACGCAATGCATGAGCATTGGAATTTTTTTTTTGTGTTTCTTTTTTTTTAATGTAAAAACAGTGATTTTAAAACTCTTCTAGATCCAGTGGATGGGCGCGTGGGCGGAGGGCCTCCGGGCCCCGCGTGTCCTGAGCTCCTCGTCCTTGCAGCTGGCCTGGGAGGCCACGGAGGAGGAGCGCCTCATGATCCGCATGCACGAGGCCTCCACGCAGGCTGGCCTGGCCTCCGTCAGGACGCCCTCCGCCGTTGAGCGGCTTGCGTTCGGGACGACCTTCGGGACGCCCTTCGGGACGACCTTCGGGACGACCTTCGGGACGACCTTTGGGACGACCTTCGGGAGGCTCGGTGACCCCCACTGGGTTCGTGTCCCTTGTCTTCGTCTCCGCCAAACTGTTTTCGCCTTCACGATGGCACCTGTTCATCATTCCGCTCGTCATATTATCTATTTATTGATTTATTAATTTTTTTGCAGCAAGATTGTTTTTCCGAGGCTTCACCAGTCCCACGGAGTCACGGTGGTACTATCCTAATTTCTGGCCCACGTGTGAACTGGTTTGAATGGAGGGAGTGATTGCGGTCGGAACCGGAAACGGCTTCCAGCGTACTGTCAAACCTGCCCCTACCGAATGTTTAGGGACGCGATTTTTTGCTCAGGGACGGGAAGTATTTTATTCTTGCCTTAATTTCCATTACGTAGGGCATGTAAATTTCTTTTTTTAAAAAAACTTAGTTCACGAACTTTGTATTAGAAGTTGAAGTGAAATACTTCATTTTTCACATTAAAGTGTTGTGCATAATGACGAGGATCCTCTTTTGTTTCGCTTGTTCGCCCGTCGTCTGCTCTAGCAGTTGTTCCGTATTTTTCTAAACTTATCGTATATACGTCATTTGTTTTAATTAGAAAATGCCCACACCTCGGGTGATTCTATCCGAAGCAATGGCGCTCGAAGTAGGAGGTATGATTTCATTGTAAAATTTTTCTGAAGTAATGAATTAACTTGCACCCACATTTTGAGGTTATATTCAAGGCAAAAAATGTTTGGCATTGAAGTGATTGTCAAAGTTTGTAAATCAGAGCCAAACTACAGTGAGGTCAAAGTCTTTATTCGTTTCCTCGTACTAAGCACCTCAGCTGTAGTATTTTAGTTACAAGTGACATGAGTCGTTTAACTGATCTTCCTGACGTACAAAATAGCTGCTTGTGCGAAAATCATGCATGGCCTTGTCCGTTTGTCTCAACGTACCTTTAAAATTTGGAGTGTCTTTTTATTTTCTTGAAGACGATCAAAGGTAAATTTTCCCCACGTTCTATGTACCAATTTTTTATGTTTTTTTTTATTGCTTACAGGAAAAGAGCCTTGGCCCAACGACGTCAAACTTTTCCAGCCATATGAAGTGGAGCAAATCCTCCTGCCTGACAATGCTAGTTGTCTAGCCACCCAAGCATTTCTTAAGATGGCCAAGCTGAAGTACACTGTTGAACCTCGCAGCAATGCAGAATACATGTCTCCATCAGGTCAGTCTCACTGCATACCAGTGAATTCAAAATTTAGTATGTTGAATTGAGTCTGTATGTCCTCTTGAATCCTCCTCCCTTCATTTTTTGTTACCAGGGAAGGTACCATTTATTCAATGTGGAGCATTTGTCGTCTCAGAGCTGGAACCTATTGTATCATTTGTTGCAAGCAAGGTAACAATTTAAAAAAAAAAAATCTCATTTTTTTTCTAGGTGTGTTGTTAACTCTTGATAAATACTAATTTATTGATTGATACAATCTAGGGAGTCAGCCTTACAAATGATTTGGATAGTGGAGAGAAGGCTGACATGCGTGCTTACATGTCCCTGATAAACAATGTCCTCGTAAATGCTGAGGTCAGTATTGAAGCACCTCCATTTTTTAACACCTTCACGCCGGTACGAGAACCATGCTCTCGTACCGGCTGAAGGTTAGGTTAGGCTTCGGCGCGAAGGTGTTAAAAATGAAGGTTGAAAAACTGTGTCCTGTTGGTAATTTTGGCAGTGTTGTTAAATAATTCGTTTTCTGATTTGCTCAACAGCTTTTTCTCACATGGTGTGACGCACAAACATACAAACAGGTGTCCAAACCAAGGTATGGATCAGTATTCCCTTGGCCTCTGAATCATTTGATGTGTTGGCAGAAGCAAAGTGCTGTTGTGAAAAGATTGCATGTGTTAGGATGGGCCTCAAAATCACTGGATGATGTAAGTAACAATCTGTGATTGATTGCAGTTGTTATGCATCAACATATTTCCTGAAAGTCAAGTAATTTTGTTTCATTTTAATTTTAGGTGTTTCATGAAGTTGATCAGTGTTGCCAAGCTTTGACTGAAAGATTAGCCAACAAGAGTTACTTTTTTGGAGACAAGTAAGTTATTTCTTGCTGCACTTGCATGCTGCTCAATTAGAGAACAACATTAAATGGTGAAAATATTGCAGGCCTACTGAGCTGGACGCCCTCGTCTTTGGCCACCTCTTCACTGTCCTCACCACACCTCTGCCCAACAACCAACTGGCAGCAACAATTAGAGGCTACGGCACTCTGGTTGATTTATGCAAGAGAATCGAGCACGAATATTTTGAGCTACAAAGCAGCTCATGACCACCACTGTAATGCTGCTAGATTTATAGACAATAAGTAGATAGATCACTTAAGGCTCATCTCATCAAGCAATAATGACTTTTTTTTATTAATGAACTACCCTAGAGAGGAAAAAAATTGATCTGGCATGTGATTACCAATTGTTAAGCTTTCATGATTGTTATATGTACCAATAAAGTCTAATTTGAAACTGACTTGGTTGTTTCATGGATGCACAATTTTTTAAAAAATCAAGACAGCAGTCATTATATTATTATTTTACTAATTTTTTTGTCGGATAAACTGACAACTTGACCAAAGTGAAGTAAAAAAAAAAAACCAATGTACCTAAAGTGCAATACCAGCTCTATCCACTTGCCCCCATCCACTTGCTCGTCCAGTTTCTTCCACATGTTTGCGGACGGCATCGTCCAAAATTTGATGAATATCCTTGCAGCCCTCAAGTGCTCTTTCAAGCACTTTAGGTAAGTGGTCAGAGTGGAAACGTTGTGACATTTCCATAAGAGCAACCTGCACAAAATAAACCTTATAAATTAAATGCATCAAAGGTTATTGATATTAAAGAGTTGGAAGGGAAGTTACCTGGCCGGAAACAGGGAGAGAAGCTACTGTAAGATTAGAGCCCCCTGATGATTCTTCTAAATGGCTAACATCCACAAGTGCAACTTCACCATTTGCTAAACTTGCAGAGCAGGCAACTGCATATTCTCTCATACCCACACCAGCATCTACTAATGCCAAAGTAGCAGCATTGACACAAGCACAGTAGTTGCCACCATCAGCTTGTAAAACCTGCCACATCACAAAATGCATTAGTAGAAATTCTAACTTGATCAGAACATAAAGAGGCATATAGTCAATTTTATACCTCGACAAAGATGTCCAATTGACTACGAGGATACAATTCGGTTCTGATTGCAGCTACGAGAGCCTGGCGCAAATGGATGGACATTTCTTGACTTTTACGATCACCTCGAGGCCGTCTCTTTCTTTCACCGGTGCTGAACACTGCCATGCTGTACTGGCAGTTAACAAAGACTTGGTCATGAGGTACTTTGTTTCGTGACTGGCCTCTTGGCTGGAACAGAAACGGTGAAATTACATGATGACACAGTGCAAGCAGACGGATAAGTGGTTCAAACACTCACTTGGTGAGGTCCGTAGACGGTGGCCAAGACTTTGGTATTGCCCTGTTCCAGGTAGGCACTCCCATCAGCTTGACTGAACACTCCTAGTTTGCACCTAATGTTCCGCAGTTCCTCGGGACGTCTTCCGTCGAGCCGGAGCCCTTGGTCGGAGAGTAACTCCATGGTAGCCTGAAACAAGAGTCAAGTTCATTAAAGCCACACAGCTGGGAGGTTAGGAAATGTATCAACAATTGGTTAAATACTCACAGAAAGTCAGAGAACTAGAAGGTGCTTGAGTACTTTGGAGAAGCTGGGCGCGCTGCGGAACCTGATCCCACCTCGCAAAATCTCAAACCACGACCAAACGGAAGATGTCAACGTAAATAAACAAATGTAGCCGTCTGCTGGGCGCCGCACGCCGCTCTCTCTGCAAATATACGTGATCTGACTATTGACAAAATCACCCTTCGAATACACTTTTCCTGCCAATAGTGACTCGTGCTGCTGTGCTGTCTGCTTTGATTGAACGTACAATCGGATAACGACGCAGACGTTGGCAGACTTAAGCCTTTAGTATATACGTGGAAGCGATCTCAGCTAGTAAGTGCGGTAACATTCTTTGAGCGCGTCATCCAACCAATGACCCAGCGGTGTCACCGCTACACTGCAGTCGGGCAAAGGGCAAACGACCGGACTGGTACTCTGTCATAACCTAACATCCTGGCGGCCGGCTTTATCTATTTCGGGATATTCCCTCGGTGTCATTCACAGGAATTTGGCCGTAGATATTGCATCAGCTCGGCACACAGCTTCAGTTTACTGTGGTTGATGTTGCTGTGCCAATACCATTTTGTACAGTATTTCACAAGCAGTCTACGGCAGCAACTGGTTTTATTTGTTTTACACAATTAAAAGAATTATTTATTTTCTGTAATGTCTAGACCATCTGTCTCAGTCCTAATCAATATTCTGGCTGTCAATGCTCTTTGAGATATTTGCATTTGACCTTCCTCAACGCCAATGACGGTGCCTTGTGAACTGTCACTCGTCATTGCATCATCTTTGTTTTGACTTTTGTCCAGGTCTGAAAAATGGTGGTTGCAGAGAACAAACCTGATGCTGAGACGTAAGTATTCATGTCCAGCGAATTTGAACCCAAAAAGAAAATGTACGTTGTTAATTAATAATTTTATTTACTTTCAGTGTTGGTGAGAAGTCCAAGAAACAGCTAAAGAAGGAGCAAAAGGACGCTGAAAAGGCTGCCAAGAAAGATGCACACAAGGCTGCTAGAGTGAGTTCACTTTTAACACCTAAGTCCTGATAATGCCTTCTTGTGTTCCTAAAAAGCATTTGGTTTTGTTCAGGGTGGTGCTACTGAGGAGGCTGAAGAGAGTGGACCAGATGTATCTGCTGGAAAGTATGGTTCTCTTGGTATGATTCAGAGCTCTGGCGACCCTGAACTCCTTGCTAGGGAATTTGTTCATGTACGTGATCTTGATGAGAAGAAGGCTGACCAATTAATTTGGGTACGAGGTCGCTTGCACACCAGCAGAGCAAAAGGTTGGATTAAAATATTTTGTTCAGTGTTCTTCCATCCCTTCATTACAATGGAGGAAAAAAAAAGTAATTTTTCATTTTTCTTTACAGGAAAGCAGTGTTTTGTAGTTTTACGACAACAGGAGTTTACTGTCCAGGGTCTGCTTGCTGTGAATGACACTATTAGCAAACAGTTAGTCAAGTTTGCTTCCAAGTAAGATGTTCTCTTTGTTGTTACCCCATTTGTATGTTGTATCCTGAATTAATTTTCCTAACAATTTCCGAACAATCCATTGTCATTTTCAGTGTCAGTAAAGAGAGCATTATTGATGTGCAAGCAAAGGTGTCCAAGGTCCCTAAGAAAATTGAGTCATGTACCCAGAAGAATGTTGAGCTTCATATTCAGCAGATTTGGGTTGTAAGTGCTGCAAAGAACCAGTTGCCTCTTCTCATTGAAGATGCTTCCCGCCCTGAAAAGAAAGAAGAAGAGGTGAGGCTCCTTTTCCTTTGTCGTAGCAAACTGTCAAGTTATTTGGTGCACTCGTTTTGACTAGGAAATTATTGCAGGAGACTGAAGGCCTCACCATTCGTGTAAACCAGGACACTCGTCTGGATAACCGAGTTCTTGATCTGCGGACACCTGCTAATCAAGCTATTTTTAGGATAGAGGCAGGCGTTTGCCAGCTATTCCGCGACATCCTCACAAAGAAGGCGAATATTTACACCGTCACTGCTCCTCTTTGATATAAATAAGAATTTCTCTTTTCAAATCTTCTCTCTCAATTTCTTTGCAGGGCTTTGTCGAGATCCACACACCTAAAATTATTTCTGCTGCTAGTGAAGGTGGTGCCAACGTATTCACTGTTTCCTACTTCAAAGGTTCTGCTTATTTGGCTCAGAGTCCTCAGCTGTACAAACAAATGGCCATTGCTGCTGACTTTGACAAGGTTTTCACTGTTGGAGCTGGTGAGGAGAAGTGCATTTTAGATTGTTGTTTCTTACTGTAATACTAATGCACTAACTGATGATATTTTTGGAACTCAGTTTTCAGAGCTGAAGACAGTAACACTCATCGTCACTTGACTGAGTTTGTTGGCCTTGATCTTGAAATGGCGATCAAGTACCATTATCACGAAGTGCTAGAAACTATTGGCAGCACTTTTACTGAAATGTTCCGTGGTTTGCGTGACAAGTAAGAATTTACCGTTTAACTCCTGATGTGTCTGCTTTAAGGTGTTGGCTTGTATATTTCAAATCTTCCTGTTTCTAGCTTTGCCACCGAAATTGCCACCGTCAATCAGCAGTTTGCAGTGGAGCCATTCCAATTCTTGGATCCTCCTCTAAAACTTGAGTTCCCCCAGGCTATTGCCATGCTGCGTGAAGCTGGTGTCACAGTTGGTGATGAAGACGACCTCAGCACTCCAGACGAGAAACTTTTGGGACGACTTGTCAAGGCTAAGGTAAAATCCTGATCATTGCTTTATTGACTGAGGTTTTTGCTTGTATTTTATTGATTGTTTATCTCATCATTATTTGTTTTTCTTAGTACAACACTGACTTCTACATGTTGGACAAATACCCTCTGGCTGTAAGACCATTCTACACCATGCCTGATCCTAACAACAAGGTAAGATTTATAAAACAAAAAATAAATAGTTTTGGGTAGAACACAAACAAGTCATTACACAATATTACACACTTTTTAACTATCTGTGTGCCCCTTGTAGAAAGCATCAAACTCTTATGACATGTTTATGAGAGGAGAAGAAATTTTATCTGGTGCTCAGCGTATTCATGATCCCGACTTCCTTACTGAGCGTGCAAAGCATCATGGTGTTGGTAAGTTCATTACCGTCTCTCCTTTCTGGATGGGGCATTCACAAATTTCATTACTCATGTCCACATTTGTTTTTCAGACATTGACAAAATTAAGTCCTACATTGATGCATTCAGATTTGGATGCCCACCTCATGCTGGTGGTGGCATTGGTATGGAGCGTGTTGTTATGCTCTATCTTGGCTTGGACAATATCAGGAAAACATCCATGTTCCCTCGTGACCCGAAGAGAATCACTCCTTAAATATTGTTTTCCATGGACTCATGTGTGCCTTGATCAAAGACTGACCCAGTATATCTTACTTAACCAACATATATCTTACATAAATATTGGTGCTCGCTTTTTACATGAAATTACAATACCTTTAACAAGTTTAAAAAAATATTTCTTTAAAATATTTGAATTGCTTTTATGTAGCATATACTGTACAATGCTTTCTAGGGTAATCATAAGCTTACTTGTGCATTATACTGAATAGCACTTATGTGAATAATGTCACCCTGAATCATGTGTATTAATTCTGGAATAGATAGGCATTACTATTCATGAGATTGGTTCTTTGAACATGTCCTTCCTTACAGTGTCAGTGTCATGTGGTAGACCGGGCACCGCTCACACCGACGGAGCCGAGGCCGGAGCGCTATACCTGACCGAACTTTGTTCTGAACTTAATCTGGCCTCGCCCCGCCTGTGAGCATCGACCACCGGTTTTCCGGTACCGCGCGCCAGCCTTCCCACTTTGACGAGTGTGGCGAGGCGAGGCGGGGTGAGGCGAGGCGGGGTGACCTTGGGGCGGCCTTGGGGTGTCCCTCCTTGGGGTGTCCGTGCTCCACCACAGCCAGGTTCACGGGTACGGCCGCCTCGAGTCGAGCCCGCCTTCAGGCTCCGGGGAGGCGGGGCGCGGCGGGGCGGATGGCACAGGGCGGTACGGCCCCCGGAAAGGACAGAGGGTACTCGGCACGGAATCAATGGGCAACGTGGCGCCGAGACTCGTCCTAGTTTTGACAGCCTCCACCGGCCTTCTGGCCCACTGTGGGCTGCTGGCTGCACTGCAAGAAAAATGACGTGTAAACACCGTTAATTAATTACCAGTTTTTCCCGTGAGCCAAACCCAGTGTTCACTGTGAGCCAAAAACAGTATTTACCGTGATTTAAGACCAATCACGGTATTTACTGTAAAAATCACGGTAAATACTGGTTTTGCTCACAGTGAACACTGGGTTTGGCTCACGGGAAAAACTGGTAATTAATTAACGGTGTTTACACGTCATTTTCCTTGCAGTGTGGGTGGCTGTTGCCGCACGGGGAGGAAGGCAGGGTAGCTGTAGCGACGACGCTTCCACGAACTAAGACCACCACACCGAATTTGTCCGAGGCCGCAGGGGTTGTTGGTGGTGGTGGGGGGGGGGGGAGCTGGTTGAAGGACAAGTAGGGCTTGAGCGAGAGGGTCAGAGGGGTGGGGCGGGGGTCCTTGCGCAACCCCGCTCAGTGGGTGAGAAGACCGTTGAGGCGGTGACAGTTCTAGACGCGTTTTGAGCTCCAGAGTCGCTAAATGGGACTCGAATCGAACGTGTGACCCCACCAAAGGATTCCTCGTTTGGAGAGCAGCTCATTGGTGGGATAACACGTTCGATTCGAGTCCCATTTAGCGACTCTGGAGCTCAAAATGTGTCCGGGATTTTGACCGCCTCAACGGTCTTCTGACGCACTGCGCTCCGTGCCTGCCCGCCCTGGACCGGGGCGTCGCAGGTGCCGCCGTCACGGACGCCATGAAGGCGCACGCGCACGTGGCGGTGCTCCGGGGGGAAGGCCATTAGAGCGGCATCTCCAATGGAGGACGTGGCGGGAATGAGGGATGTTGACGAGCAGCCCCCAGTATGGACGAGGACGCCGCGGGGTCAGAAGTGTCCACCGTCCTCGCGCCACGCGCCGCCCGCATTATGGATTGTCGCTGTTGTTTCATTCAACAGGTCCGAGCGGGTCGGCTTCGGCGGGGCAAGGCCCGACGCCCCCGACGCCCTCGGCCGTAGGCGTCGGCTAGCTCGACGGCGGCGTCGCGTCCGGCGGAACTGAATGCAGTGTGGGATTGGATTCGGCACCCCGTGCCGCGCCCTGGGCCGTGCCTCCCTCGGGGCGTGGAGGACGAGGCGACCTTGGCGAGGAATTGAACAGCACGTGTCACAGGGCGGCACAGTAATGGGCCCAACGACGAGTTCCTCGAATTCAACGGGGATAATTTGGAGGCGGCTCCTATTTAGGGATGAAGCACGCCAAGCACTCACACACTCACGCCCCCCTTCTCTCTCTCTCTCTCTCTCTCTCTCTCTCTCTCTCTCTCTCTCTCTCTCTCTCTCTCTCTCTCTCTCTCTCTCTCTCTCTCTCTCTCTCTCTCTCTCTCTCTCTCCCCACTGTGTCGGGGGCGAGAGGCGTCGAGCTTTGTTTCTCTCTCCAGCGGCGCCTCAGCACTCATTGCCCCCGTTGTTGTTGTTGTTGTTGTTTCTACCCGAGAGTGTTTGGCGCGCAGTTTGCGGCGGGTGGAAGGCAAGGGCGGTCGTTCCGTGTTGCTGCCGTCGCCGCCCCCGCCAGGCTACGCCAGGCCTGCGCAATACCCTCCGCCCTGGCCTTTACCCCACCCCCGCCCCCTCCTCCAGAGCAGCTCGATAGCCCCCGCGCCGCCTCTAGGGGGTGGCTGCCTGGCCGCCATGTTGGCTCTCGGCGCTGCCAACCCTCGCGCCGCACCCCGCTGCGTTAGATCTAGCCTGGACTGGGCTTCAAACCATGCTAGGTGGTTTTCGAAAAGAAAAAAATCACCTCCGCGAACTGGCAGCGACCGGCGGCGGGGATCGAACCCACGCGCCAGTGCGCTGGCGGCGGCCTCGCGGCCGCGGTGGGGTGGCTGCCCCGGGGCGGGAGGGTGGGGGCCCGGAGGCTCGGAGAGGGTTGATGTACCCTGTAGGGACGCTAGCCCCAGCGCCCCAGCGCGGCACGCTACGCTCTAGCAAGGCAGTCGCGAGCGTCCTTCGCCCGCCGCTGGCCGACCGATAGCGCCTCGTTCAGCGCCGCGCCCTGACCCTGCCCCCTGGGACGCTGGGACGCCTGTCCCCGGGACGCTGGTCCCAGTGCTGCGCGCCCGCCCTCCGCCCCCGCACGCCCGCTGTGCGCCGCTGTGCGGGCACCCGCCCCTCCCCGCACGCCTTAGATGGCCGTGGCTGACCCGCGGGCTGTCCGCCCCCAGCCGCCCCCGCGTCGCAGCCGCCGCCCCCGGCCCTGGGCGAGTGTGTCCTGCAGCCCGTCGGTGCCATGACGCACGCAGCCGCAGCGGGCTGCTGGCTAGCCCAGCGCAGCCCGAGCCGAGCCAGCAGCGCCAGCTAGTCCAGTTCTTCGGCCGTCCGAGCCCGCGCCGCGCCTAGCCGCGCCCGCAGGCCGCCAGGTAAATAAACAGCGTCTTCTCTCTCACTTCCCCCTCCCCTCCCCCTCTCTCTCTCTCTCTCTCTCTCTCTCTCTCTCTCTCTCTCTCTCTCTCTCTCTCTCTCTCTCTCTCTCTCTCTCTCTCTCTCTCTCTCTCTCTCTCTCCTCTCTCTCTCTCTCTCTCTCTCTCTCTCTCTCTCTCTCTCTCTCTTTTTATCCCTTATGCACAGCTCTGCTGAAGGGAGGAGGCGGCGCCCTGGGCAACAACACCGCCAGCACGTACACCTCACTGCCTCGCGCTCTGCTTACGGGTCAGGACGCGTGAAGGCTGCCCGCGGCTGCCGTGGCTACCGGCCGGATAGCGTGTATCCGTAAACAAGGCCCGCCCGCCCGCCACTAGGCACACACGCACACAGAAACACGCACACACACACACACACACACACACACACAAACACGTGCATGGCGGGACCCGATCGCCACGTCACGGGGGTGACGTTGGGAAGCCCCTGAAAAAGCGTCACCCGGCCGCGTGACACTCCTCTCTCTCTCTCTCTCTCTCTCTCTCTCTCTCTCTCTCTCTCTCTCTCTCTCTCTCTCTCTCTCTCTCTCTCTCTCTCTCTCTCTCTCTCTCACTGTGTCCCACGGCAGAAAAGTCCTCGCTTCCTGCGGACCGCAATATGGTGCCATCATTGCGCCACACTGGAAACGGAACCGCAATGTGGTGGTGACTATTTCTGATTCGCGCGCGAAACGCGATGCGGGACAACAAGAAGAAGGGCGTCCAACAGCAACAACACCAACACCACCAACAACAACAAAAACAAAAACAAGGCGGATCCGTCGTGGCGTGACGTCATCGCATTGACATGGTGCCCGGCGGGGTAGTCATTGCGGGGCGGTAAATCATCAGGACGGTCTCAGCGACTTTGTGGCCGACTGGCTTAACGCCGGCAGGCTTGAATAAAATGAGGGGAAAGAGTGCAGTCTGTCTGTCTGTCTGTCTGTCTGTCCGCCTGCCTTCCTGCGCGTGGTGGCGGTGAATAAACAGCGGCGCGCACAATGCAGTGCGGCGTGACGTCATCGCGGAGGGCGCGGTGCCCTCTCGCCAAGATGAGAACAAAAATCTGACTGACCTGACCAACCAGTCGGGTGCAGTTGGCGCCGAAAATAGCGAGCGGGAGAAGGTACTGGATGTGCAGGCCGCGCACAGTGAGTCAGAAGACCGGGCGGCCGAAATCCCGGACGCGTTTTGAGGTCCAAAGTCGCAAAATAAGACTCAACGTGTGACCCCACCAACGGATTCCTCGTTTGGAGAGCAATCCATTGGTGGGGTCACACGTTCGATTCGCGTTCCATTTAGCGACTGTGGACCTTAAAACGCGTCCGGGATTTTGGCCGCCTCAAGGGTCTTCTGACCCACTAGTGCCACTAGTGCCGCGTGGCCTCGAGGCGTCGAAGCCAGAGGCGTTTGCGCGGGAACGAAGAACGCGCCGTAAAAATTAACGCTTTCCCGAGTGGAAAATAGAACAGTACTTGAGCATTTTGCACCTGGGAAACTACATAAAGTCGGCTTTCGGCGTGTGCCGACTCCATTGAAGGCCCATGCGGCGATGTTTACATGTCGCCACGGCCAGTGGGCCGGTGGTGTAGTGCATCACGGGGCCCAGGGCCAGGCCATACTGGCTGCGACTCAACTCATTAAGCCCGCCAAAACGTCTCTCTCTCTCTCTCTCTCTCTCTCTCTCTCTCTCTCTCTCTCTCTCTCTCTCTCTCTCTCTCTCTCTCTCTCTCTCTCTCTCTCTCTCTCTCACTCTCTCTCACTCTCTATCTATCTATCTCAGCCGCGCTCGCAGCGTATTGTCCGCCACCCCATTAAACCGCCAATTTGGGCGGCCGATGTTGCCACGGGTAGTTTAGTATGGTTTCCCTAATGGCCGCCCGATGTGAGTGTCTGTCCATCTGTCTGTTTGTCTATCTGTCTGTCGAACTGTCTCGGCGGTGTATATTTCCATTTTCGCGGCACAAGCGCTCCAGGAAGTCGCGGACTAAAACGAGAAACGGCGCGTCAGCGCTTCGCCCCGTCTCACTCAGTGACCGCTCGGCCGGCGCACAGTGGGCCAGAGGACCAGACTGGTGCGCATCGATTGGCCGTTAGCACCACACGGACCATGGGCAACGCGCTGCGACGTGTCGCTGACGGCGGCGTCAATGACGGCGTCAATGACGGCCTCAATGACGGCGTGCTGTCCGCTGCCTGTCCCGTGCAAGTTGAATGACAGTCGGCCAGAGATCCGGAGTTCAGTGGACGCTGCCCACAGACAGACAGACAGACAGACAGACAGACACACAGAAAAGTGGCAAGGCGATCTCCGGGGTCGGCCGTGTGCGTGTGGGCAGGGTAGGTAGTCGAAACCGATCGAAAACAGAGCAGCGATTTCCTGGGCGTCAGTCACCCCGCGTCGTCCTCGTCCTGCATGAAGGACACTCTGTCACGCCGTGTCACTGTACTTCCTCTTTCGCGCTTTATTCCGCGTCAGGTATTCTTTTTACCACGGCTGCGGTTTTCCCCGTCTTTCTTTCTTTCTTTCTTTCTTTCTTTCTTTCTTTCTTTCTTTCTTTCTTTCTTTCTTTCTTTCTTTCTTTCTTTCTTTCTTTCGGATCTGTGACACCACTCACGGCACACCCCCTAGGACGTCTCGCGCGGGTAGGTCAGGGCTCTAGCACGAGAGAGAGAGAGAGAGAGAGAGAGAGAGAGAGAGAGAGAGAGAGAGAGAGAGAGAGAGAGAGAGAGAGAGCCGCGCCCCGAGGCTTGCCAGCCGGCCACTGCCGAGCCCCCAAGCTGGCGGCCTGCCACGCTTCTTGTTCCTTTTCTGCCCTCACTGTTAAAAATAAAATGGAAAATCCCGGAAAGTGCGTTCAGAAACTCCGTCGGTGATTTTTTCTGAGGCTTCGTTTTTCAAACAGTGCTACCACCACCTTTTCTCTGCAAGATTGCTGTTTTTCATCTCTCGTCTCTTCTTTCTCTTCCAGGTGATTTGATTTGACTTGATTTCCCGCGCGCCGAGTCTCGCTATGAGTCTGCCGAGTGGACACGTAAGTACGGCCATAGGCTGCCATAGGCTGCTTCTTCGTCGCATCGCTTCGCAGCCTGGCCTGTAGAGAGTATACGTTTAGGATACCGACCGGTTCACTGTGGCAAAAGGTCACAGAGAACTCTGTAAACAAGTTGTGCTAATTCTCTGTAACCCTAAACCCAGTATTTCCTGTAGCCTCTTTACAGTATTCACTGTGCGACTCACAGTGTTCTCTGTAGGACTTACAGTCGTCCCTGTGCACCTCAAGGGTCTGCGACGGGTATGCGGAGAATACTGTGCGTCGCACAGTGATTACTGTAAGGAGGCTACAGGAAATACTGGGTTTAGGGTTACAGAGAATCCTGGCAAAAAAATTAACTGACTTCTCCGTAGGTTTTTGCCACAGTGTTGTTGTGATGTGTTAGTGTAGTGCACCCGGCGTCCTCACAAGTCCGTCGCACAGTGGGCCAGAAGACCGAGGCTGGGGTAGCGGGTCGATGCTGGCTCGCTGAGCCGTGGCTTATACTGCGCCATTCAAAGGGTTCAAGGCTGAGTGGGCAACACTGTGCACAGTGGGGTCAGAAGACCGTTGAGGCGGCCAAAATCCCGGACACGTTTTGAGCTCCAGAGTCGCTGAACGGTGCTCGAATCGAAAGTGTGATCCCACCAACGGATTGCTCTCTAAACACGGATCCCATTGGTGGGGTCACACGTTCGATTCGAGCCCCATTTAGCGACTCTGGAGCTCCAAAAGGCGTCTCGAATTTTGACCGCCTCAACGGTCTTCTGACCCACTGTGCTAGGATTAGAGCCAGGCCGGGATGGGTGATTAGGTTGGATTAGCGACCCCTTTGCCAACGCCGGGAGGCCAGATTACATGTGTGCGTCTCCCCACGGCCTGGTCGGGGGCACGGCGGAATTGGACCAAGGGTGGGTTGCTGCTCGAGGTGAAGCGCGCCCTGAGGGTGGCCGGCCGGCCGCCGCGCCAAGACATGCGTCGCGTCCGCACGCCAGCTGTTTGTTTATTGTGTTGTCTCATTGCCCCGTCCACTGTGCCATCGCCAGCGAAGCTTCTTTTGGCAGTCGCGGCTCATTTTGCGCGTCGCGGTGTGAATGTGGGCGCAAATGGGAGGGGGTGTGGTAGGGCAGCCTCGAGAACAAAGCAGGACGCACCCCCTGCCAAACGCGTCAAGTGTCTTGGCCGCCTGCGCCGGTCTTCTGGCCCACTGTGCACGCGTCACTCCGGCCGTCAAATCAGCGAATCAATGAGGAAGGCTTTCACCACCGCCCTCGCTGCGTCAGGAAATGGGCGTGGCGGTTGGCAACCTCCACGCCGCACAGTGGGACGGAAGACCGTCGAGGCGGCCAAAATCCCGGACGCGTTTTGAGCTCGAGAGTCGCTAAATAGGACTCGAATCGAACGTGTGACCCCACCCATGGATTGCTCTCCGAACGAGGAATTCACTGATGGGGCCACACGCTCGGATGGAGTGCCAATTAGCGACTGTGGAGGTCAAAACACGTCTAGATTTTTGGCCGCTTGTGCCGGTCTTCTCTGTCCCACTGTGCGGTCCAGGGTGACTACAGGGTTGCCAACCGTCGCGATGCGCCGCTGTCGGCGAGTGACACAAAACGGGTGTCTCATTCACCTCGCCAATCAATAACTATATCCAAGACCGTCGGTGACGTCATCAGAAGCCGGCGAAGCCCAGCAAGGGCCGTAGTGGCGCAGGGCTGGCGCCGAGGTCAATGAGTCACGCCGCGTCTGTCGCTCTGTCTCTCTCGCACCCCTGCGGCACGCCGCGTGAGTGCGAGAGAGACGGCTTGGATCGGCATCAGCCTATGAATTATGAAAAATGTACGCGCCGGCGGGGAGGAAGAGGATCACGGAGGCGCTATAGCTGCTGTGCCCGGCGACGCGGCGTGGAGTGGGATGCTGTGCGAGGGGCTTAGCAGCAAAGAAAGGCGCGGCGCGGTGGGAGGGGGAGGGGAAGGCCCCGCCGAGGGCGGGGGTCAAGCCGGTCGGGGCAACGTCCCAACTCCCTCCCCGCCGCCGCCGGCCCCGATCTGCCCGTCTGTCGCGAAATATTCCACCCCACCCTCTCCACCTGTCACTCTGCCCTGCTCGGCGCGGTGTCCTTAAAACGGAAAATAACCACCCGCCGGGGCGCCAGCCTCCCGGAAGGAAGGAGGCACCCGGCGCCCCCCGGTGCGCGTCCTCGTCGCGGCGTCCTGGTGGCGACCGCGTCCGCCGCTATCTCACTGCGCCGCGCGGCCCAGACACGCCGCCGCATTGAACGGGGCCTCGCTGTGAGCGGTCACGTCGCCCTGTGACGCCAGTCCGGCAAACAAAAAAAAAAAAAAAAACTCAATGAATTACGCTAAAAAAAAAATACAGGACACCTGGTAGTGGCATTATTTTGAAAATGTGTGTCGTCGGCCGGAGGTGCTGCTTGGCAGTGTGGTCGAGCTCCACCCCGAGCCGCAGCCTCCACCCCGCGGGAAGACAGATCGTCCCCGCCTACACTGCCAAGCAGCCTCGCGGGGGTACCGACGACGCGGTCCCATCTGGCATGTAGTTGTTCTTTTATTTTACTTTCCTAGATTCAACTTCCGCTTCCCACCCCAACAAACACTCTCTCTCTCTCTCTCTCTCTCTCTCCTCTCTCTCTCTTCTCTCTCTCTCTCTCTCTCTCCTCTCTCTCTCTCTCTCTCTCTCTCCTCTCTCTCTCTCTCTCTCTCTCTCCTCTCTCTCTCTCACCCCCCTGAGACAGTCTAGCGCAGCGGCTCAACGGGTTCCGCCTCTCCGAAATAAATAGTTGAACGGCCGTGTTGTCTCGCCGTGGCGGTGCCGAGGTGGTGCCGTGGTCCGGTGACGTCAGAACCACGTGCCAAGGGGTGCGACCAACGACTCGTGAGCCCGCGGGACCGGCCCCCCGGGGAGAACCCTCCCCTCTCCCCCCTCCCCCTCCCCTCCCCTCCCCCTCCCTCTCCCTTGCCCCCAGCACGCACACGGAGCATGGCCGGTGAGCTTGCCCGCAAAGGCGCAGGGACATAAAAACCTGCAACACTGATTAGTCCATTAGCCACTAATTGACTTTTCTTGCCAATGTTTTTTTTTGCACTATTACTATCACAATTTTTTTTTGCACTGTTACTATCACAATTTTTTTTTTCGCACTGTTACTATCACTATTATTTTTTTTGCACTATTGCGTCTTTTTTCTTCACATGAATGGCAGTGCGCAGGGCATATCGCGTGGCCGGGGCCGGATCAAGGTATCCGGTTACCGCCTCGCGAAAATCGTCAGGGCTGCGATAATAGCTAGGAAGCAAAGAGTTGCTTTTTTTTGGGGGGGGGGGGTTCCCACCGTGCGGTGGCGGCAGGCCGGCCGCTCCGCTGCAGGCGGCGCCAACACGCCGTGGGATTGGGTGTCGACGACATGCACCGCGGCGTCCTTGACGGCGTCCGCGACAGACTCTGGAGCGGCCGGAACTGCGCCGGCAGCGGCTGTCGTTGTCGCTCTGTCTCTCTCGCACTCACGGGGCGGCCCGCGGGCCGTAGGGGTGCGAGAGAGACAGCGTGCAGCACGCAGCAACCGCGCTCGCGTCTTGCGTCATGCCGCGTCATGCCGCGTCACACCGCGCCGCTCAATTGGATCGCCTCGATGCACAGCGTCGCGGAGTTGCTAGCCGCCACTCGGGGAACCAGAGCGCTGCTCTGCACGAAAAGCAAGATTAGCTGCTGCTGGTTTGGAGAGATTATTCAGTCGTGAGTGCAGGACCAGATGCATATCGGCCCTTTTGAGAAAATAGGCATAGCGAAAGCCCATTCTAAACGCGTTTTGAGCGCCAGAGGCGCTGAATGAGATTCGAACCGAACCTGTCATCCCACTAATGGATTCCTCTCCGAACGAGGAATCCATTGGTGGGATAACACGTTCCGTTCGAGTCCTGTTCAGCGATTCTGGGGCTCAAAACGCGTCTAGTGTTTTGGCCACCTGCGCCGGTCTTCTGGCCCACTGTGCGCCGGTCATTGCCATTCGCCGGTGGCGGTGGGTCGGCCGGCCTGTCACGCGGGGATCCTCGACGCCTCGACACTGACCCCGATAGCCCCGCCGCCGCCCGCTCCATTCTTAAGTAAATATAGCCCGTCGTGGCGGAGGAGGCGGAGGCGTACGTGGCCTGCGGGACGTACGCCTCATGCCTCCCACAGCGCGCCGACCTGCCCCACGACGCCGCGCCGCACGTCAGCGTGTGCCAGCGCTGGATAGGAGGGAGAGACGCCGAAGGCCTCCGTCGGCGGCCGTCGCGGCGATCATCGACGGGTTGCTTATTGGCGCTCGCGCTGTTGCCGGAAACCGAAGCGCTGCCTGGGCGGTGAGGTGGGAGAATCCGTCTCTCTCTCTCTCTCTCTCTCTCTCTCTCTCTCTCTCTCTCTCTCTCTCTCTCTCTCTCTCTCTCTCTCTCTGTCTCTCTCTCTCTGTCTCTCTCTGTCTCTCTCTCTCTCTCTGTCTCTCTCTCTCTCTCTCTCTGTCTCTCTCTCTCTCTCTCTCTCTCTCTCTCTCTCTCCCCCCCTCGCCCTTCACGGTTGTATGAGCGCCTGGCTGGCTCCGGGCGGGCAACCCGCGCGCACCACTGCGCCGCTCCGCTCCGGCTGCCTACCTCGCAGGCGCCCCTCTGACGCCGAAGACGGAAACGGTAACGGAAACCCGAAGCGCGGCCAGGAGGGCCAGGAAGTGGTCCTCCTCCCCTCGCGCGGCCGCGCCGCCGACACCGACACCCCGCGTCGGTGATTCTCTGCCGCCAAACCGCCAGTTCCGCGGACGCGGCGTCCCTCCCGCACCCCGGCCGCCGAGGCCGCCGACGACGCGGCAGGCGGTGGTGCGACGGAGATGGACGGAGAAGGGCGACGCGAGCCTCTCGGGCGTCGCCGCGCTGCCGCCGCCACCGCTCTGCATCAGCCTGGTTCGCGAGTCCGCCACACCCCGCCGCGCCCCGCCGCGCCCCACCACACCTCGCCCCGCCCCGCCACCGGCAGAGCCCTGGCGAGGAAGCGACGGGACGGGCTGGTTGGTCGGTTCACTTCAGTTGTCAGCGGCCCGGTCCCGGCAAAGGTTCGGCTTCGGCTCCGCTCGGCAAGCTCGGCCTCTGTCTCTCTCTGCCTCTCGCTCTCTCGGCTCGCACGCCGCACGCCCACGGCCCCGAGCACGCCGCAGCAAGCACGCGTCGCTCGCCCGCACTCACTATTCGCAGTCGGCCGCTGTTCCCAGCACTGTTCGCACCGCGCCGCGCGCCACGTGGGCCCCGCACCGGACCGCACCGGACCGCACCGAATCGCGAACCGGTGACGCGTCCGCGTCGAGCCGCCTCGCCTTGAAGCCGTCGGCGTGGTGTTCTTCCTGCCCATGGTCCAGGCCGGCCTGGCCGCCACCCTCGCCATGCACAAGCAGCACAAGCCCTCCAGTTGACCACTGCCTCCCTCAACGCCCTCTCTGGCGTGCACTGATGTGTGAGTGTCGCGGGTTCGACTACCACCGCCGGAGACTGCTTTTTGTCCTCGAGAGGGCAGTGGCCTATCCGACGGTGGGGAATGTTTTGCGGATTAGCGGTGAGATTGGCAAGCACATGGCGCCGCGCACCGAGTACAGTCACCGCCAACACTATCCCGGCAGGGCGCCGAGTGCAGGCACCGTAAGCACACAGTAGCACCGGCGCAGGCGGCCAAAACTCTAGACGTGTTTTGAGCTCCAGAGTACCTATAGAGGACTAGAACCAAACATGTGACCCCGCCAATGGACTCTTCGTTCGGAGAGCAATACATTGGTGGGTTCACACATTCGGTTCGAGTCTCATTTAGCGACTCTGGAGCTCAAAACGCGTCCGGGATTTGGACCACCTCCACCGGTCTTCTGGCCTACTGTGCGGCGTGCTCCAGCAGTAGGCTGGCAGCCTCGCGTCACCGTGGCGGCCGAGCCACGCGCCGCGTCCACCAAATCCTCGCACCTGCAGGCCCTTTCTGGCCACGCGCCGCGCTTATCTCGGCATCGAGACAACGCGGCAACCATCACCTGACATCACTGAGTAGCGCACTCGAAGCCGCCTCCTGCTTGCCTTGACTGTGCTTTCGTCCTTTTCGGCCCCATTCCGGACTCGAACCGCGGCCGCTCCGCTCAGAGACAATGGGGAGTCGGGGGAAGCACCCCGGTGATCACGCGCCCCGCCCCCGCCGGGGTAAAGTATGAGACCCTGGTTCTCGCAAATGTTCGCGGGTAATGACCATCGGGTTGGCTCCTAAACAGCGTCATGGTTCTATTCTGATTCGGACGGAGACCTTTCCCGCTGTCTTACGTAATCACAACACGCGGTGACCTTCAACGTCACTTGTTACTCTTGGAGGAAAAAAAAAATGTCACAACAAAAATAAATCAAATAATGAGGTGAGGTCATTAACTGTGCGGTAAACGTGTCAATCCATTTTGCGGAGGGCAAAGTTACGGAGCTGATTTAGCAGTGTGGCTGCCATGCGGCCGGAGCCGGTGGGGTCCAGCCGCTCCAGCCGCTCCAGCTGTCAGGACCAGGTCCCCCCGCCTCCCCGTCGGCGTGACGTACTATGAGTTGCAAAAGAATCGAACCCCGCCGGCCGGGCCCGGCGCTACCCCACGCCCAGATGACTGCCGAAGACGGGCGGACTTCTCGGCAGATGGACCGACACAGGACTGCGCTGTTGTCAAACCATAACTGCACGTGCCGACAGGGGGAGGGAAGGGGGGCAGCATGCACCAAAGCGCACAGGCTGGCCTGGGCCCGGAGCCCAAGCAGTGTCCAGGGCGGGATGAAGGCGGACTGGATTTGGTCTAAAAGTCCGGTTCAAATTGTCGTAGAAAAGAATTTCAAAATATCACTGGAGTCGCAACTTTCCAGGGAAACCATTTTCACTCAATTCAAAATCAAAAATTGGGTTTTTAAAAAAAAAATATATTGGGTCGAGGGGCAATAAATCTCCGTGTCAGCACTCTCGCAGCGGCGCAGCCCGGAGTGAATGAGGCCCTCGACACAATAGCCAAGAGGCAAGACGGCCGATTCTGAAATAAAAAAATTCCAGGGCGTTTTTGGATTTGTTTGGAACGTTGACCAATCTATTGGGGACTCAATTTCAAATATATGCATATAAAAATAAATTTTCTAGGACTATTTTGATGCATCACGAGAAAGTTCATTTAACACCTTATATTGAAATAATCAGCTCATCTTGAGACGCATTCTGGTAGTGATGTAAAAAATAGCCATTTTGGCACGAAAATGAACATCTGAAAATGACTTTTGGCCGGCCGGGTAAGCAGAGCTCCTCGGCTGCTCTGCGGCGCCCAGACAGTGGGTCGGGTCGAGGTGTCATTCACTCGCCCGGGGGCAATAAAGCTGTTGTGCACCTGCAGTTATACTTTGGCAACAAGGTGGCCCGGCGACCGACCGTCTTCCTACCTGCCCGACCGTCTTCAGCAGCAGCCTGGGCGCGGGGTATCGCCGAGCCTGGCTGGAGGGGTTCGATTCTTTTGCAACTCATAGTACTTCGGAAGGCGCGGCACAGTGGGCCAGAAGACCGGCGGAGGCGGTCAAAATCCCGGACGGGACCTGAGTTTTGGCCCCGCCTGCCTGTGCCGATCCTCTGGCCCACTGTGCGGCGGGGCGCGTCGCGAAGCCCGCAGCTACCGCAGCCAGCGGCGTGTCAACGACCAGTACCTTAGACGCTCTGTCTCCGTCGCAGTCGCTTTTCGCAGCGTCCCGTGGAGGCGAGCGAGGCAGAGCTACTCCATGCCAAATTCCAGAATTGGCCCGTCGATACTCCTGGCGGGAGACGCTGAGCGTGGTGGTGACCCTGTACGTTGAACGTCTAACGTCTCGGCAGTCTCGTGGCGAGGGGTATCGACAGACGCGTTTCTGTTCCACGACACTGTAGCCGGGGGAAGTGTTGTTGTTTTCGGCTCGGGTTCGACCGGTCGGTCGGTTCGCCGCGGGGCACACACAGGGCCATACCGTGGCGAAAGGTGAGCGAACCCCGAGTGGGAAAGATGAAACGAAAACGTCCATCTCTTTCGTCCTCTCTCTTTCTCCCGTTCGTCGTAAAAAGTTCAGTCGCGCGACGAAAAAGGGCATTATTTTCCCCCTTTATTTTGCTCGGGACAGACGCGATGGAGGCAGCGATTCCGACTCGAGCCGTACGGCCACCGTTTGGCGTGCCCTTTGTATGTGTTGGTGTGTACGTGTGTGTGTGTGTGTGTGTGTGTGTGTGTGTGTGTGTGTGTGTGTGGACAGTCAGTCGTTCGGATAGCGAGGAGTGACCTTGAGCCCCCTTCCCCCTCCCACTTCTGTATACGGAGTGTGCATGTGGCCTGGCCCCGCGGTGTGTTGGAGATCGAAATGTTTAAAGAGCTGCCTGGCCGTGACGGCCCGTGAATCATCATTTCCTTTTCTTTTCTTTTCTTTTTCCTTCCTCATTCATTTTCATGTCGGGTTGCAGAGCGCTGCCGATACGTACACACGCCGATATAGTCTCGACCGTTTCCGCGTCTTTATAAGGGTGCTGCCCACTGCGATGCCGAATCGGGAATCGCAAACCCGAAGCGCGCGGCGCGGGGTGGTTTCGGCCACATTCCCTGCGGTAGAAATAGCGCATGAATAGCGTCCATCCTCTGCCCGGCCCGTCCCAAACAACGGGAACAAGCGCCGCCACTGTTCGAACGAGAGACCGGAAGCGCCTGGCCCGCGCCTTCCGCTGCCAACCCTCGGATATTGAAAAGTGCGCGACTCTGTTGCAAAGCACCGGCTGATTCTGGCCCTGCTGGTGCGTTTCGGAGTTGACTTCGTCATTCCTGACCAGCCCTAGCGAAGGCCCCATTTCTTGTCGTTTTCGCCGTCATTGTTGCTCATGTTTCCCCGGCGGCAGGTTGGCACCGCCGATTGTTTTGATTTTCGCGCGCCCACTTGCCGGCGAATCAAATCTTACTTGTAGGAGCAGGCCCGTGCGTGTCCATGAAAGTGGTCCATGTTGTTGTCCGCTCACTGTGTTTCCATTACGTAATGCTGCCGTTCCACGCGGCGTCGCCTCCCACTTCTGAACGGTCTTCGCCGACTTCGATCGCAACAGTTGTGGTGGTTGATGGTTGGTGGTCCAGTTTGCATCGTGCGGAAAACACGCCTCACTCGGTGTTTTTATACCCTGTGAGCTGTCACTTGGGGTTTTTAATTTTGTCCTTTCGACCAGTGAGCCCCAGTTTAACTTATCTGGTGCATTTATTTTTCTTTACTGATTTTTAAACGGAATTAACTTTATTTTAAACATCTATGACAAGTGGAAATCCTACTGGGTGAAGGGTTATAGGATTGGTTGCAACTTCATTACTTCACATCTCTAGATGAAACAGGTCTATTAGTTGGTTTTAGAAGACCTTAGTTCTAGAAATGCCACTGTGAATGCCATTCTGTGTCTGCCCTATGCTGGTTCATTACCAAACATAGTGTTCCTTCTGTATCTTGGCTCCCTTCCCAAGTGTTAAATGCATTGTAGTGAATTCGTATTTATTGATTTGCTCACTCATGTGAACGCTTTTGCTTTGATAGGTTGATTCCTGGAGTAGAACGCTTAGCGTTGTGACGCCCTGATCTCATTTACGAGCCGCATCGATCTCTCTTCAAAATGCGTACTCAAGCAGGTTAGTGAATTTAGTTACTGTCATTGAACAACGTGCGATTTTTCCCATATAATAGTGGTCTGGTGTAATGTACATGCTCTTATGTAACTGTTGGTCTAAGCTGAATGGTTATTTAACTTATGTAATGGTTTTGTTCTGTTTCAGAAGCCCCCCTTGCTATTACGTCCAACGGAAAGCCTCCCATAATGCTGGGTGGTGTTCTCGGGGAAGATGAAGAGGCGCAGGATGCCTCTTTCTCTGGGCCTCTTTTGTTTGATGACAGTGACCATCACTGTCGGACACTTCAAGCCCTCAACATGATGCGCAAGAACAGGCATTTCTGTGATGTCATACTCCATGTTAGTTTTGTTCTTTCACCCTAGTGGTGTTCCGTAACTCAGGCCAACTTTTTTACTAATTTGAACTTATGTGCATAATAGGTTGGCAACACAGAACTGCACGCTCATCGGGCTGTTCTTGCGAGTGCCAGTCCATACCTCTTTGAAATGTTTTCTTCGGAAGAGGAAGCCAAAACCAATGCCAGAGAAACTGTCATCACATACAAGCTCAATGGTGGATTTGAAAGGTCTGCCATTGAAAAACTTGTTGACTATGCTTACACAGCCAAGTGAGTGATCCCTCTTTTTCCATTCTGATGGTCTAAATTTTTGTTTCTATGAAAGTAATGTTTTTTTTGGTTTTTTTTTCGGTCCTTGCTCAGGCTGTATGCTGAGCCAAGGCAAGTGAAGGGCATTTACTTGGCAGCTTCTCACTTGAAGATGGAATCGGTTGTTCTTGAATGTGCTCGCCACCTCATGGAGAACTTGCACGTTGATACTTGTATTGACACTCGATCCTTGCCTGGAATCACTAGGCAGAAGAGCTTAGTCTCTCAAGTTGATGCATTCATTGCTGAAAAGGTGAGTCAAAAGTCTCAAGTCCCTCTTTCTCTTTTTTTCTTTTTTTCTTGTCATATTTTTTGAATGTGAGCTTGATTGTTCTGTCTGCTTACAGTTTGAAGCCGTGAGACAGACTGCAGCATTCTTGGCTTTGACTTGCCTTCGTGTTGAACTACTCAGCCAGACTCGGCAGGAAATGTCCCTGGTTGGAGGTGATTCTGTTTGCCAATTGGTATTGGAGTGGTTGAGGAAACAGTGTGACGCTGAGACTGTGGACGTGGATGATCTTGCAGAGAAGGTACTTTAATTGAAATTGTATGGGTAATGGTTGCCTTGAAAAATATTCTTATTCACATTGTTTTTGTTCTTCAGAACCATATGCTGTATCTGGCTCTGGACAACTCTCTCCAGGATTGTTCCGATCTTCCAAGTGGAGATTCCAATGACACTGAGATGGTGCAAGACTACAAGAAGTTGAGCAAAAAAATCACATCATCCAAGGTAATTTCAATAGGACTTGGAAATTTGAAGAGATTAAATTTCTAGATTTGGTAGTATCTTAGTGACCTCTGATATTGTTTTCAGAATAACCGCCGCAAGGCACCTCTTCAACCTGCAAAACCAAGAGTCCTCTTTCTTGCACGAGATATTGGAGAACAGCTTGAAATTGATGAGCAATCTGACAGCATTCTCATTGCATCTTGCAAAGTTTCTGGTGAGTAAATTTAGAGTCAACGTCTAATTGTTTCATTTTTTGCAATGCTTAATCTAATCTTAATTACTGTGTTTCTCAGACTCTTCATTCCAAGCTTTAGTGACGTTTGGGTCCCGTTTGGTGTCCATGTCTGTAACCTTACGTCTTAACCAGCCAACTGCAACCACTCCGTCTCCTATTGCCACTACTCCAGTTTCCAACAGCAGAGCTGAAAGTCAAGAGAAGGAACAGCAACCTGACATGTATTGCGTCATGGCTCACATGAGTTCCATGAAGTGCTCAAGTGGATGCGCAAATTTAAATGAGCAGCTGCTTGTTTGTGGTAAGTGATTGATAAATCATAACTGGGGACCAAATCATTTTATGTGCCATTTCTGTCTTTTATTTTTCAATTATTTTGTCCTCAGGTGGTTATGATCGAGTGGAGTGCCTGAAGAGTGTGGAATCCTACGACCCGGAGTGGAACATCTGGGCCTCAGTGGCACCTATGCGGGAAGCTCGTGGTCGCTTCAACATCGCCGTTGTTCGCGGTGAAGTTTACGCTGTGGGCGGCAGCAACGGTACAACCGAGCTGGACACTGTTGAGAAGTACAATCAAGAAACACAGAAGTGGACTAAGGTGGCTTCTCTTCCGTTAGCTCGGTCCCACACAGGCAAGTTATTAAGGAAACAAAGTATCAAATCAATTTTTTTTTTTCATCCCTTAATATATTTTGGTTGTTGCCTTCTCAACCTAGTCTTCATGATATTAATAAAATCTTCTAGTACTATTGTTACTTATTGCCATATTTTACTGTCATACTATTCAAGTTTTAAATATTTTTGGCAACTTTGCATTTGATATGTGCACAGCAAATTTTCTATTGATTCTTCTCTGAAAAATTTAAATTGTATTGGGCAACATCCATTTTCTCCTAAACAAAAATCCTAAACAAATCCTTAACTTGGTAAGCTTTTACTGGTATTACTGTCTTGACCTCAATGCTGAGCCACTTATCATAATGGTGTTTTTCATATCAATTTTAAAGTCAAGTTCCAAAATTTTAATTTGACTGAAGCTGGAAATTTTTCAAACAAGTTTCTATTGGTCTGTCTAAACCAAAACAGTAACTACCGTTGTTTTAAAAAAATACTTTTTTAAACCATTTTTGTTGTTGTTTAATGCAATTTTGAAATACCATGTGATGACTGGGTCAGCTGGAAGTGGCAAGTGTTGCTAATGGTAGTGCTTGCTTAAGTAGTTGTATTCAGGAGCATTTTCCATAAATTGCAGTGTGATCAAATTTATCATTGCAAGGCTCAGCTCGAAAATGGGAACAACAGAGCAAGTCATTTTTCAACAGATCCTTCCTTCTCAATTCTATTATTGAAAGCTGAATTGCTGCAGTTTGATTTAAGAAATCTAATATTAACTCTGTAGCACAATTTTCTTTCTGTTAGTCATTTTCTATATTGCACTATTTTTTGAGACTAACAGTTTCCTTTTCTGTCACTTCCCTTAATTAGTGTGATTTGCTATCTCTACAGTTATTATTAAGTTGCTAAAGTGCTCATTTTCATGACAATATAGCCCTGGTATTTGACAGCACAATCAAGAAGCACCTTCTTCGTATTTCATCTTCTTAACATAATAGTACTCCTCTTTGAAACCTTAATTTAAATCTTGAGCAATGCAGCATTTCTTCTGAAACCATTGATCTCAGTAACAGTCTTCACCACACTGAATTGGGCAAAATGCATGTTGTGAGGGAATGCGAAGCACTTGGGAGGAGGGACAAGGGAGATGCATTCTGCATCCGTATGTTTATATTTTCTGTTTGCAGACTTTAAGGCCTGTGGGCTCATCTGTGGTGAGTTCTTTATGAAGTTCTTTTGATTTCACTCGTGCAGCTCACTCAGTAGGTGGGAATCTAAACATGCCAGCTGACCATGAGAAGTTTTGCCTCTTAAGCTCCTTTATTAAATTTTTTTTGTCTTTTTTTTTTTGTTCTTGTCCCCTTTTTAAAATTTGTTTTTGTTCTCTGAACAGAATCAGCCTCAAAATACTGTTTGTGAAATTTATGTCGGTTCAGTTACTGGTCGTTTGGTATTTGCTCGTGACACTGTGACCTTTTCCTGAAATTAAAACAATTGTCTGTTGGTTTACTTTGCAGCTTTGTTGTGTTACGGAGTCTCCGAAGAAAGAAGACTTTTAGCATCCCTGGCATTGTGTGCAGAAGGATAGCACCCATTGCTAGCTCTCATGAAATCTTTTCTGATTGGCGTTCACTTGAAATCTTGCTAGTACCTTGTGTATTGATATGCTGAATGCCATATGCTTCTTTTAAGTGAGGTGGGCATCAGATATGACTGGTATAACAAATCTGCTCGGGCCCAGTGCATTCTTACTTACCTAGCCATCATTTTGGGGTGGGCTGGGAGTAAAACTGTTGCATTTCTAGGAAAAATTTGGCTACTTATTTTGCAAACTGCAACTCTGGTGCATTTTGCAAATGTGGTTTAGCACATAGGTGAGCGGAGAGGCTGTTTGGTCTTAAGTAAATTTGAATTGGTTTGGGTGGTCCACTAAGTGTATGGCATTCTCGGAGCATGACAGAAAAGCAAATCACTGTGAGAAGCAAGGGAAACGCTAACAGGAGCACTGCAAGTTGAGAACTACAAGAGAGAGCTCATCATGATTTATTTAGCATTTTATGACTATTCGGTGAGTAAGCTCCAATTTTTGTTACACTGATACATGACATAGGGTGGGTTCATGAAAAGGGAAATGCTCCTGATGGTGTGATTGGTGCAAGTGCATGAAAGCTCATGATAGTTCATGCCTCTGTTTGTGTGTTGTACCGTTACGGAGGCATGGGCTTCATAGGCAGCGCCTGTGGTAATTTTTTTGTAATTGTAAAGTGCAGGAGACCTGGTCTTTTGCGGTTTCTCTTTCACCGTAGAGTAAGTATGTCATGCAGACCTTGTTGCGACAAGGTGTTGCATGCTGGATGACTTTCTTACGCCTTCAATAGCCAAATTGTTTTCAGTGGAAACCTGAAGATCTAGTGTCTCGACCACATTTTTTTTATAAGGTTTTTTCTTCATTTTAACAGCAAGAAGTTCTAATGGGATTTCCATCTCCTTAAATGATGGGTGGTCTTAAGGCATTATATCCTTTTTTTCCAAATAGATGCACTTCGACCATGATTTCTGCTCTTATGGGGTAGTGGAGGACTTTATTGTTCCTACAGTGAGCCAGTATTACAATGTGAATTTCTTTCAGGTGTGTGCAACTTGGATGATAAGATCTACTGCATCGGTGGCTGGAATGGACAAGTTGGCATTCGGCAGTGCGACGTTCTGGACCCAGATGTGGGGAAGTGGATCAGCATTGCACCTCTCCATACAGGTATGCGCTAACTCCCTTCATTTGCCATGTGTTAATAAAATTTCAATTTAATTTTTTTCCTGTTTTCCATTCTTTTAGGCCGTTACCAAGCTGGAGTTTGTGCAATGAAGGGTCAAGTATATGCTGTTGGTGGTTGTGATGCTTGGAACTGCCTGAACTCTGTAGAAGTGTACGACCCAGAAACCGATGAGTGGAACTTCGCCAACGAATTGATCACTGCTCGCCGAGGTTGTGGTGTTGCCTACTTCAAAGGTTTGTGTAGTTATTTATGCGGCAAATTTGTTCTTGCGGTTCGGCTTTTTTCTTTTTGACTGATTTGCTGTTTTTAACTTTCAGGAAAGCTGTATGCGGTTGGTGGATCAGATGGGACTCACGCTCTCAGCACAACAGAAATTTATGACCCAGAAACTAAAGCTTGGACCCCTGGTCCAAATATGACTACGCCTCGCGCCAATGTTGGAGTAGCTGTAATTGGCAGTCGCTTTTATGCTGTGGGCGGATTCTCAGGTAAATAATTGTCTATTGTCTTTGTATGAATCCGAATATCGAGAATATGTTCTGAATTTCTTTTCGTGCACTCTGTAGGTAAAGCATTCCTGAACAGCATTGAGTACCTCGATGAAAAGACTGACGAGTGGACTACATTCATGCCAAAGGCATCATCCACTTCTTCTTCCCCATTTTCCGTGTCACCAACTCCAAGTGGCAAGACATCTTTGGATCATCATTTCAACTTTGAAGCTAAGACAAATGGAGTCAATGGACAGCCGTCAGCTCTAAAAATATCTCATGTGAAAGCACAAAATGGGAGCAATGGTGATCATGATGAGGAGAAGTTAGATGGGAGTGAATAATTGTAGGCTGTGTAAATGAGAGATTTATTTTCTGAGCAAGGATTGAATGTGATTTATACCAGAACTTGTCTTTGAACTAAGGCTTTGAAAAGTTGCTTGGCCATGGATAAGACCTTTTTTTTTTTTTTTTTTTTTCCAATTTTTGTATAATGTTTCAATACAGTGCATCTTTATTTTGCAGTATTTTCTTGAGAATGTATTTCTAGTATATTGATTAGTTCCACTAAGTTAAGAATGGTGCATTTAGTTTTGATGTGTAAGGCAAGTTCAGCATCATAAAGAAAACAATCCTTTAGATTCTGATCACCTGTTCATCACAGTGGGAGTGTGAATTCCTTATTTGTTAATTAAGTCATGTTTATTGTTAGTTGCTACTGTATGGATTATCACATCCCCCTCCTACTATTTCTAAAAACCAATCCTTCCCTTAAATTACTTATCGTACTGTTAAATCTGACATTTTTATTGTTGGGGCAAACAAAAAACAACTTTCCTGTGATTCTTTCCTGACTAAAAGTATCTTTTTTCCCTCTCTGCCATATCTCCTAAAGTCTGAATGGTTTCCTTGCACTCTTTTGAGGCTTACACTTTGTATTTGTAATTATATGCCAGCACAGGCAAATTTATCCTGAGAATTTCATAAGAGATGTTGTCTAGAAGATTTGATTTCTTATTCTAATGGGTTTGTGCTTAAGTTCCTACTTGATTATCTTATCAGTTACAGTTTTCTTACCATTTAATCTTATTAGACCCCCTATTTATTTTACTACAATTTTTGATTTGTATCTCTCTATTCCCTTCTTTTCCCCTATCTGACCATATTCTTTAATTGTAAGTTTCTTTCTTTGATACTCTTTTTATTCATACATATTTAACATTTCTTAAGTAAATATACAGTAAGAACTGAGGCATGAGTGTTTGTCTAGTACCACTGTTTTTGAAGTAACTGTTATAATGATACCTCCTGTCTTGATTAGGAATGTTGCTGGTAAAGGTAGTGCATGCTGCTAGCTTCAGATACCAGTACTAGTACATAGATTATATTGCACTTATATCAAGGCAAGAGAACTAATGTGTCAAAACTTTCTGAGATAACCGAGCTGTATGTAGAGATGATTCTTATTGATTTTTCCCTTGTACGTAATGTCTTGTGTGTCGACACCCACTCAGTGTGTTTGTTACGTAATTTCTGGAATTACCATTCTTTGCCCTGTTCTGAGCCTAGTTGGTTTCAAATCCTGCTGTGTTTCAGCTGCTAGCTCAGAATATTTCAGATGTCACCAGTACTGTTGTAGATACTGTTACTTCATCCTTAATAATTTAGAGATTGCATTTTCATGCCAGAAATGTTTGTCTTTGCAAAAAAGGTGAATTTATTGTAGTGCCATGGTTTCATCATCATAAACCTGGAGTTCTTGTATAACAGCTAGTGTTTAAAGGCAACCTGTGACATACTTGTTACATGTAGTTGTAGAAACTTGCTTGTGGCTTACCCAGTGCAGGCCTGGTGGTTTCTTTGTAGTAGTTCTTAAAATTCCTTTGTAGGCAGTATGCAAGGAATTCACGAGCCATTGACAAAGAATCTCTGGAGAGTTAATAACTAACCATGTGAACAACAGTATTTCAGTTTTGGAATAAACTAAGTACAAATTAATATATTAAATCAGGTGCAGCGTATGGTGTGTGGCTGGCCCATTCCCTTGTTTCAGCTGGTTAATTTCTGATACTGTTCATTGGCGTATACTTCTGCTATTTTTATATATCAAATTTCAAAATCATGTTGACTTTGGTGTTGACAAATCATGTTGACATGGTAATTTCTTTTACAATTTTCCAAATGTTAAAATAATGTTTGGCCAGAGGAAGGTGTGAGGACATTTGTGTGAATCCTGTCCCAATTGTTTTTCAAAGAGACCATACTGCTATATTATTTTTATTGTTTTTTCTATACCTGTTTCTAATCATTGTTCTGAACAAGATTAATTTTATCCTCTTATCCCTATGAGAAATCATGAGAAAATGATTATAATGTGGAAGGAATGGTACTAGTGTCACCATTGCTTAATGGTAATGACAGTGAGTTATACAATTTTATGTTTATAACGCACTTAAACTTTGACAGGGTAATGAAAGCTGCTGGGGCTTAAATTCAAGATAACAGTAAATGGTCCATTTTTATTTATAAGTGTGTATGCATGTGAGATTTCTTTTTGTGTGTTTGTGCAATATGTATGAAAATCTGTAATGTATTGAAACATACCACTGTAAGTTGGCTTTTCTTTGTATCCAAGCTCTCCGAGTCAGCATAATGAAAATTCTGAATAAATGGTTCAAATATCTGTCTTGCCTACATGAGTCTCTCTCTTTAACCAAATGACCTCCATCAGCCTCATCAAAATCAAAAGGAGCACTTCCTTACAAACTGAATACTTTATTTGTAACAACATAATTAATCTAAACAAACAAAGTCTATGGGACCTTTCTTGGAGTCTGGATGGTAGCTTTTCTCTTGCGGTCTTTCCTTGCTTCGTAATAGTACCAGCTGAAATAAAAGAAGAAAAACATCAGTTACACCAAATGACCGTGTGGTTATTTGAGTCCGGTGACTTGGCTCAGTGCGCTGCCCGATTCTAACCCAAAGATAAGGAAGGCGGGGAACGTGATGATACCCCCGACCAGGAAGAAGCCGCCGGGGAGCTCCTGCATGGTGAGCTGGTAGACCTTGGAGTACAGTGGGCCGCACACCACGGGCATCATGGCCTCGCACGCCCCGAACAGCGAATTCACTTTACCTGCACACCCGAAAGGCAAAATGTGGAGGTGTGTCGGTGGCTGAGACAGCAGAGAGGTGCACAGTGGGTCCTAAGCCCGAAGCCGAACCAGTGCTCACGGCCCAACCTTACCGAGCTCGTCGCTGGGGACCATCTTGGAGGCCATGGCCCTCATGGCGATGAAGGACGTGCCGTTCATCATGTCCACGAGAGGGGCTGGCATACAACACAAAATACATGATAAATTTCCGGCACATTTTCTTTTCTCTGGGCAGTGTGTTGGCAGCGCCTATACCGATGAGCAGCACGCTGACGGTGGCGGCGAAGGCGTAGATGAAGCCGGCCAGGATCTTGGACGCGCAGGACATCATGCCGATCACGCTGTCGTCGTACTTGAGCAGCGAGCTGAACAGCCCAACGGACAGCATCGTGCCTGCGTCAGGACGCCGTCAAACAGTCCGCCCGCGAGGGCGCACAGTGGGCCAGGCCAGAAGACCGGCGCAGGCGGATTCCTCGTTGGTGGGGTCACACGTTCGGACCGAGTCCCATTTAGCGAATGTGGGGCTCAAAACGCGTCCGGGATTTTGACCGCCTTCACCGGTCTTCTGGCCCGCTGTGCGTAGCTGCAGGGCGAAGTTCATCGGGCGACCTACCCACGAGGTTCGATATCACGGAGTACGTCGAGAAAAGACTGAAGTCCAGCTCGTCCCAGTTGAACCGGAGCCGGACGAACAGGTACATCACAGTGTTCTCACCTACAACATTCGATGTAAATTCAAAATTTCGTTAAATTTTTCAAATATGAAAAATGTGTTAATTTGTTAAATTTTGATTTTAAAAAAATAGTAGAAGTTGTGCTTGTACCGTGCAGAGGGCCGATGACCAGCATGACCACCACCATGAGCAGGATGACCTTGACGCGGCGGTTGTTTTCGCCCTTCTTGAAGCACGTGCGAATCGTCTCCAGCAGGTACCGCACGTCGAAGAAGTCCTTGAGGAAGCCGACGACGCCGTGGGGCGCGGGGCCCTCGCCCGTCCACTTCTTGGGCTCCTCCTTGACCTGCGTGTAGCCCCACCAGAAGCTGCACACGTACATGCAGGTCGACAGCGAGAACACGCCGTTAGAACCTGCCGCGCCGGTCAAGTTGGGTTACCTACGGTTCATGTGAGCCCACCAATGGATTCCTCGTTCGGAGAGCAATCCATTGGTGGGGTCACACGTTCGATTCGAGTCCCCTCTAGCGACTCTGGAGCTCACAACGCGTCGAGCGTTTTGGCCCACTGTGACACGCACCCGATGAGGCGGTGCGCGACGCCGGACAGCGCCATGCCGATGGGGATGCCGATGGAGAAGAAGACGTTGACGACGCCGATGCGGAAGGTGCGGTCGGCCTCCGTCGTCACGTCGGCGATGTACGTGAACACGGCCATGAACATGACGAACCAGCCGCCGGTCATGGCGGGGAACACCGCCTCGGAGAACTGCCGGTCAGAGAATTGTTTCAAGTGGCTTTTTTTTTTTTTTTTTTTTTTTTCAGGCCGTGATAAAGGGATAAATTATTGTTGGTCGAGGAGCGCCCGGGGGTAGGCAACCCGCCACGGCCGCGTGCAGGCGGGTTGCCTGTGGCCCGTCGTCGGGCGCTCGGCGCGCTCCGGGTCGCCGCGGTGCCGGCAGCGGGGCACGGGGCACAGTGGGCCCATACCCACCGTGGCGGCCTCAATGGGCAGCTCGTAGTAGAAGTAGGTGCAGACGAGCAGCCCGATGCTGGTGAGCAGCTCGCCCACGATGGGCAGCAGCATGCAGGGCTTCCGGCGCCCGTGCCGGTCCGACCAGGAGCCCACGAAGAGGATCAGCAGGGCGGGAAGCGAGCTCTGGATGAACGTCTTCCAGCCCGCCATGCTGGCCGTCAGCTTTTGCACCTGGAGAACAGGGGGTGAAAAAAAAGTGATGTCCTCTTTAATAAAAAAAATATTTTTAAAAAAATAATTAAAATTAAAGGTAGATGGGCTAAAAGTAACTAACAGCAATTTTTGCAAAAAAAAAAAAAAAAAAAAAAAAAGGAAATGTTCCGGGCGATAATGGTGATCCTAATTAGATGGCTGTTGGTATTTGCAGTGCGATTACCGCCTTAAGTTCGATAAGCCGTAAGGGCTGCCCCGACACCGCGACACATTTATCGGTTGGGGGCGAGGCCGCTATCGGTCGCCGCTCCGCAGGTATTTGCGTTGGCGGCACTGTCTGCTGGCGGCTGTCATCATCGGCTGGGATCGGGACCTACCGCAAGGGACTGCACCCACCCACCTCGGCCTCCTCCAGGGTGTAGTTGGCGGTGATGCGCGCCGTCAGGGCGTCGCAGACCACGTCGTCGTAGCCCAGGTTGACCCGGCACGCCTTCTCCAGGTTGAGGTTCTGCGTCGCCAGGCTGGCCAACACGCTGGGGATGGTGTACATGGCCAGCATCGGCTCCACCGTGATGTTCTTCCGGATGTACCGCATCTTCTCGCGCAGCGTTAGACCCCAGAAGTCGAACTTCTCCTCCAGCTCGAACTGCTCCACCTTCTGCGCAAATCGAGGGTTCAAATACAGCATCGCCATTTTTTTTAACCAATATTTTCCGTAAACAATCGCGTACCTTTTTGACGTCGCCGTTCTTGCTGCTGAGCAGTTTCTCCTGCTCGGCGGGGACGGCGGCGTCCTCGGCCTCGGCCTCCTTGGAGGAGGCCAGCGTCGGCCTCGTCAGGGGGACCGCCGCCCCTTCAGCGGTATCCAGGGCAGCCTCCCTGTCGGCCGTTGCAGGATCATCCTCGTTCACGGCCTCGTCGCGTTGGTCCTCGTCTGCGTGTACGGCGGCCTCCGCCTTCTTGGCCTCGTCTTCACTGACGGCGGCCTCGGCCTTGGTGCCCCCGTTGAGGGTGGACTCGACCCTTTTGGCCTCGTGTTCGCTGACGGCGGCCTCGGCCTTCTTGACCTCCGTCCTGCCCCCGGCCGCGGTTTGCCCCACCATGGCGAGGCGGTGGAGGGTGGGAGTGTGGGGCGGCAGGTGCTCAGCCTACAACGCCGAACTCAGTTTCTGGGCGAAGGCATTGGCCATCATAGAGGTACCTGGAACAAAATTCAAACTATAACAAAATTGAACTGGGCATTTTCTGAAACCAAAATCTTGTGGGTGTGACGTGCATATCCACGTAACGCGCCAATATTTGCAGAGTCATTCTCCCGCTCCGCAATGTCTTGGGACGAGAGAGAGGAAGAGAGGAAGAGGGAGATAGAGAAAGGCAGAGGTAGCACCGTAAATCACAGATAACACGCGGAGGGATAAGTGTTGTAATTCACTCCAGGTTCGGGGATTTTCACATTTGGGACACGGCGTCGCTGAAGCCGCCTTACCTGGGGTCCTGCAGGAACGGAGGCGGACGCTGCGACGGTCACAAACCCACACGACGGCGCTCTCTTGGAGCAGGATGGCCGGCCCTACTGGCATACATCCTTACGGACCAGCTGGAGGTTGCTTCGCTGCTTCGCTACACGCGACCTTCTCAGCGCACGAATCAGCCAGGGTTCTGCACACCCTGCTGGGCCATAGTCGCACTGGTCCAGGACTGTTTACAGACAGGTGAAGCAGACCACTGCCACTGACCGATAGTCAACCCGCTGGTGAAAACGGCCAAAGGTGTTTTCCAACTCTGGTGAAAATGGCCACCGATTACCGATTTCCCCCAAATCTGATGAAAACGGTCACTGCCGCTGATGTTGTTCTCACGCTGGTGAAAGCGATCGCCGGTTTATCCCACATCTGGTGGTACCATCCACTGTCACCGATTGATTGTTGACACAGACGGCGGTGAATACGATTGCCTGTCCTGTCCACACGACGAACGCTGGTGGGAACGATGCCCGAACAATCGTTCCGGTGATGAACGCGCCCTGCGATTGCGCCCGCTCCCTGTCCGTGTCTGCTCCCCGCGGCCGCCGTGAGTACTGCCGCCGAGATAAGAGTTCGTCGTGGACCTGGCCCCGCGGCCGCCATTCACCGGAACCCCTCCTTCCCTCCCCGTCCGTCCGCGCCGAGTCGCTCTGTTTTGTCACCTTTTGGAAGGAAGCTGATTGGATGGCCGCTGGCGTGCCCTTGGCTGCGCGGCCACACGTTTCCAGATCCAGTGCAGATGCCCCCTCCGCCGCTGGACAGCTGGAAATTGGAAAATTGTCGCGTCGTGTCGCCTCCCCGCGTAAGTTGCCTGACCGCGGCGGCGAGGCCGCTACTCTGCAATCGCTCTGTTTGCCAGAAATTAAAAACATATGTATTCACGCGCAGTCGGAATTCGCAGCAGACGACACTTACATTTTTCAAACATACCCCCCAAAAAAAGTATGAGGCACATTAAGGTGTTCCACCGACTAGTATTTTTTCAAATCATCTTTCCAACGAACCTCTTTGGTTAGCGCAAAAAGTACAGTTTATGAAAATGAAATGTATATCATCTGCTTTCATGTTTAATGAGCCTAGCTATTTTTTTTTTATTTTTATTTTTTCTGAAGAGAGGTTTGAACAATGCATCCTTGACGCGACTCGCATCGGCGTCCTCCGCGTTCTAGTGTGACTGTCGCACTGTTGGCAGAGCGCAGGGCGGCGCGGGGCGGCGCAGAGCGCACACATGGCGACACCCGGTAGCGAGGACCGTGTGCATATCAGTTAAACCTCCGTTCATTTCGACCAAAGACGCGGCATGGCCGTCACACCGGGGCACAGTCAGACACGCTCACACAGCCGCGACCCCGCCGCCACCTTCACGCCGACGCGCGACGAGAGGAGCTTCTTATCAGATGCAGGCAGGGAGATTACTCCTGTGCCACGCACTCAGGATGCGTTCATTAGGAGGCGAGACCGCTCCAATTGACCACTCCACAGGCCGGTGACTGTCTGCGGCGGCGCGGCGCGACGCGACGCGACGCGGCGACCAGCGACGCGCAGAGTGATTAGGTGCAGCGGCCTAGATCCCGTTCCCTGCGGAGGGTGCACTCCGGGAGAGATACAATACTCACTTTAAAACTGTGTGTATTTTTAAGTTATTCATTTATTATTAATATATATTATTTATTTTTTTTTTTTACAAAATTACTTAAATAGTCTACACAAGGCGCACGCGGTCCTAGTGCGGCGAAGAGCCTGGACTGAGCGAGGGGCCGAGCAGCGGGTGCTGCGGCTGGTGGGGGTGGGGGTGGGGGTGCAGGTGCATGGGGTGCGGGTACATCGGGGGCCGCGGGTGCTGCGGCCCCCCGGGTGGGCGGTATGGGGACGGCTAGGTGGTGCTGCATCAGGCCGGCCCCGTGCGGACCCATGCCGGCCACTCGCAGCCCGCCGCCCATGGGCAGGCCGCCCGCCATGGGGCCCGCCATGGGCCCCGCCATTGGCCCCGCCATGGGCCCCGCCATGGGAGGGCGTCATCGACGACGAAGTGGGCGGCACGCCGTTGGGGTAGTTGAAGAACCTGGAGCAGAACGGAAACGCTATGATGGCGGTCCGCGGGGTGGACGGGGTGGGCGTGGCCCGGCGTCGCCGTCGTACTGACCACAGCCGGTCCCCCAGGAACATGGGCCGCGCCGCCGTGACGCCCAGCTGGCTGCAGTACTGCTGGGCCAGCAGCTCCAGGTCGCTCGTGTACTTGCGCTTCCACTTGGTGCGGCCGGTTCTGGAACCAGATCTTGATCTGCAACAGGAGAGGCCGCATTTTTCAGCTCGAGGCTTCAACGAAACAGACTATCAGTTTCGGAAGACTGAACAGTTTAAAGTGTCAAATTAGTCGACCGCTTCCCTTGATGGTTAATTGGCTCGTTACGAGAGAGTGTGTGAGGGAAGGGAAGAGAGAGAGAGAGAGAGAGAGAGAGAGAGAGAGAGAGAGAGAGAGAGAGAGAGAGAGAGAGAGAGAGAGAGAGAGAGAGAGAGAGAGAGAGAGAGAGAGAGAGAGAGAGAGAGGCGCCAGGAGCGCAGCCGGGGGAGTGAAGAGGGCGTTAGGGTTCGGCTGCCAGCAGCACGTGTCCGGATGGCGCCTCAGCGTGGCGGCGCCACCACGGCGTGCGAGTCTTGACGCCCTGCTTCGCGTCCTCCGGCGCCGTCGCCGCCCTGGCGCTGCAGACTCCCAGGGATTCCAGAGGCCGGCGTCGACGGCCTTGTTACCGCATGCCGCGCCGGCGACAGTCTAGCCTTCGTCGGCCTGGCTCCTGGAGTGCCCCCCGAACTCCACTACGCCTTGGCACGATAACGCGCGGGGTTGGCGCCGACGCACAGTGGGCCAGAATATGTGGACCCCACCAATAGATTCCTCGTTCGGAGAGCAAGCCATTGGTGGGGTCACACGTTTCGGTTCGAGTCCCGTTTAGCGACTCTGGAGCTGAAAAGGCGTCCGGGATTTTGACCGCCTCCGGCCCACTGTTGCAACGCCCCGCCGCCGCGCCCCGCCGCGCCTCGAACTTTGCGAAATGTCGCCCGGGCCGGGCGAGACCGGCGAGACACACCGAGACACGCTGAGACAGTCGTAAAACAATTTCCTGTCTCGCGCCGCGCCGCCGCGCCGCCACAGTGTTTGTGCAGTGTGTCCCGACAGCGTACCGCGGAGCGTGCAAAGTGCAAAGCGCCTGCAGCGGGGCGTAGCGTCGCCCGCCGCGGCCTCGCGCTACTCCACGCGCGAGGGACAGTGCCAACTGCGCCAACCGGCTCGATCGCAGCGCGCGGTGTATTGACCGGGTTATACCCTGTCCCCTGCCCTGGACCTAGTTCGATTGCAATTTGAATCAAAGCAACGAGGAGAGCGCGTTGAGGCGTTCGGTGGCGCCACTATTTTCCCGAGTTTTCCCGAGTTTTCCCTAGGACGGAAAAGCGGACGGAAAAGGCTGTCTTAACGCGGCCGTCCTTGGAAGGTATATTCACTGTGGAAGGGATGAGATAGAGGGCCGGCAGGACCGGACCCTCCGGGCGCGGGATTTATGTGCAACCCTCTCCCCGGCATCACAGCGGGACCCGGGGCCGGGACCGGGCCGGGGACCGGGGGTGTGATGTAGGTTCTTGTAGGGGGGGCACGTCATAACAAGGGCTTGGAGTTTACAGTGGAGTGGAATAAGGGCCCCGCGGCGGGAATTTGACGGAGAGCGAGCGAGAAAGGAAAAGGTCCATACGAAGCGTGCAGCGAGAGGTTAATGAGCTGAATGAGTAATGGGGAGAGGAGTGAGAGAGAGAGAGAGAGGAGAGGGAGAGAGAGACAGAGAGAGAGAGAGAGAGAGAGAGAGAGAGAGACAGAGAGAGAGAGAGAGAGAGAGAGAGAGAGAGAGAGAGAGAGAGAGAGAGAGAGAGAGAGAGGGGGGGCCCGGCTTGGTCAGGATCGGGAGGGAGGGGGCGGTGGCGCCAGGAAGCCATGCGTTACAGCGTGTGGCGTCGAGAGGGGACGGGAGGGGCGTCACGCCAAATTTTTGACTGTCTATTAGTGTTGCTGATTTCGCCTTTCTGACAGCATCGTGCACCGAGGTGACCCCAGCCGGTCTTCTGGCCCACTGCGCGGAGTGGCACTGACCTGCGTCTCGGAGAGCTTGAGCGCGCGGGACAGCTGCAGGCGCTTGGCCACGGACAGGTACTTGTTGCGCTCGAACTCGGCCTCCAGGGCCTTGATCTGGGCGGCGGTGAAGGCGGTGCGCGGCCGCTTCTTGCGGTCGTCCGCCTCGCCGGCCGCGCCGGGGCCGCCGTCAGGTGGTCCGCGGCCGCGGTGGCCGGCTCCGAGGCGGGCGTGGCGGAGCACAGGGGCGTCTCGAGGTCGCCGACGTCGCCGGCGTCGCCGTCCTGGG
>CM060101.1:9258157-9275657 GCA_030522485.1 Stenchaetothrips biformis
CCCCACGCCCGGTCGCCAGGTCTCTGGCGCGCCGGGACGCCAGTCCTCTGGCGCGCCGGGATGCCGGGGACGGTGAACGGTCGGGCAGCCCAAGAGGAAGTGCCTGCTTGAAATGAGCGTGTCAACGGGGGAGCTGCCGCCGCCCAGCGCACGGCGCCGCTCCAGCCGCGACGTCTCTCTCCCACGAGAGGCGAGCGCCTCAGTCGCGCGAGAGAGACGCCGCGGAGAAAGGTGAAGGGGCATTCGCGACTGTTCGCGACGTCCACACCGCGATGCGCCGTCTCTCTCGCCACCCGTGGGCGCGACCGCCGCCACGCTCACGGCGCGCATGGAGAGCAGGCAGCTGGGAGGCGCGCGCGTGTGTCACGGGAGAAAACTGGACCAAAGCCTCCACAAAGTGGCACTTGACAAAAGGGGCCGTCTTCTTCTTCTTCTTCTTCTTCGTCGGCGTTGTTTTTGTTGTTGATGTTGTTGTTGCCGGAGCGCGCTGATGGTGTTTTTGTTTTTGTTTTGAATTGATCGACCCATCGCACGTAACGGTTGCGTTCGTCACGACTGCAACGCGTGCGCGCCCCGGTCACGCGGTGCACGCGCCTCTGGGCCATTCTGTTTACGGGAAAGGGGTTTCTTTTCCTTGAAAGTGTAGAGTCGGAGTCCTTACCCCACTTCCGAGTGACTCTGTCTGTCTGTCCAGTGTCCAGTCGGTCTCGTCCGAGCCGAGTCAACCGCCTCCTAGAAGCAGTGGCGGCGACGCGACGAAAGCAGGGCAGCTCCGTTAGCGCCTGCCTCCACGTCTCCACGCACGTGCCCGCCGCCTTTTCCATTCTTGTACCGGACGCCGGTTCGAATCCCCACAGAGCCGTCGTGCGCCACTTTTTTCTTTCTTTTTTTTTCCCTCACACCCGTGATAATAAAAGTCGCCGGCGTGTCGGGGACGCACTCGGCACGTTTTAATCGCGACCGTAGCGGCCCGTCGGGCGGCCCTCACGGACGTCACGACGTCACCGCCGTCACGCGCGTGTCACAGCACGACAGCACGTGTGCGGCGTTACGGCACCCTACCTTTGTGCTCACGTCCCGGGCGCCGTGTGTAGCCAAATCCTTACGTCTGTGAGCATGTCTGCGTGACCGTCTGTCTGTCCGTCCGTCCGCCTAAAACGCCCTAATGCCTTGCGTGACAGTTCCTCGGTGAAAGGTCAGAGATGCGCCGCCCTGGCGTCTCCATCCTCGCCTCTCTCTCTCTCTCTCTCTCTCTCTCTCTCTCTCTCTCTCTCTCTCTCTCTCTCTCTCTCTCTCTCTCTCTCTCTCTCTCTCTCTCTCTCCCCTCGCTGTCGCTCTACGAGCCGCAATCGCTCTGCATCTCTGTCCCACCCTCTCTCTCTCTCTCTCTCCTCTGAGATATGCCGCTGCTACACTTGAGGAGGTTAATTGAACTCGTTTTGAACGTGCCTCGGTTTGCGTCATTACGTGTGGAATCGTCGATGACTCGTTTACTTCTCCGCTCGCGAAACAAGTTGACGCCCTTTTCACCGAAAGCACACGGCCGTTCCCGCGAGAAGGCGGCGGGGCGGAAAAATAAGAACCCCGATCGAGTTTTCAGCAAAGGCGGTGCGGAATCCGGTCGAAAAAATTCGAACAGCAAGGCGCGGCGGCGACTGCTTGCGCAATCGGGCAGACAACTGATAATGAACGGGTCGAAAAATGCCGGTTTTGTCTTGTTTTTTGTTTTGTTTGTTTTTGCTTTTCTTTTTGGCGGTGTGTGCCTTGGGATGGCTCGCAGGACTCGTCTGGCGAGGCGGTCGAGATGGTCGAGATCTCGCGTGGCTCATCACGAAGAAGAGAACCGCTCTGCTGCGCTCCGACATGCTCTCTCAGGACCAATGAGCAGGACCACCGCGGCTGTGCGCAGTGCACACTGCTGCAGGCGGTCAAAACTCTCCAGACGCGTTTTGAGCTAAATGGGACTTGAACCGAACGTGTGACCTCATTAACGGATTGCTCTCGGAACGAGGAATCCATTGGTGGGGGCACACGCTCGGTTCAAGTTGGTTAGTTAATTAATTAATTAATTAATTATGGAAAAAAATCCTCGCTCAAAATAAATTGTGCAGAAGAAAATAAAGTGTTGTCCGGGAATATCGGATAGATCCGGGTGCAGACGGGATGCTCGAGCGGAACCGGGTTGCTGAGCTAGTCTGTCCAGTGTGTTTCCAGTAGCTGTGCAGGCGGACAGACAGACAGGCAGACACACAGCGCGTCTTCGATTTAGCACGTCGCGGCGCCGGCCCAAACTGGAAAGTCAGAATGATGGCTTCATTCTGTCGGTCCCGTCAGTCAGGAAACAGATTAGTAAATCCAAACTCAATTTAAAAAAAAAACAAAAAACTTTTGTGACATTGTTTGATTGACAGATATATTTTTAACGCGGAATGACGATATCTTAGTTGTCAAGGGGTTAAAGTTGTTAAAATCAATGCCCTTTCGCGCTTGAAAACAACTGTCAACTTATCCTAACTTGTTTCTGTGTGTGTTTCAGGATCGTATGAAGACGGTGTGTCGCATGACAAGAAGAACTCGTTAATAGTAAGTATCAAATGGTACAACAACAACAACAACAAAAACTCGGTCGTGCCCCGCGACGCTGGGATTCGAACCCGCGGACTGCTTGCCCGCCCCGGCTCGCCGTCCATCGTGCTGAGAAATAGGCCATTGATGCCGGCGTCTGATGCCGGCCGAGTGTATACTCTGTACACACCGATCGTGTCACCCCCTCCTCCACCGCACTGACCGCGCGCAGAGCCACGGCTGCCGTCGTCTTGCTGGAGTCTCTGGTTGGATAGTCTCTAGTCGGAGCGTCTTGCTGGCGGCGCCTTGCTATAGTACTATCTTGATGGAGCCCGCTGCTGGAGTAGATCCTCTGCCTGTCGACGCCCTCCTCAATCAGCTGATTACCCGCGCGGCTTGGCTCAGCTCAGAGCCTCCCCCCCCCCCCCCGCGCGTTGACAGCAGCCAGACGAGCCACCCGCGCGGCGAGCACCGCCGGCACCGCCACGACCAGCGCGGCGCCGCCGGCAGCGGCCCTTTTAGAACAGGTGCGATTCCCCTGCAGGATAAACAAACAATGGCCAAAAAAATTGCCCCTTCCAGGTCTATGAGTGTCGTTGGTGGCCGCTTGCCCCCCCCCTGCCCCCCTCCCCCTTCCCCTTCCCCCCTCCCCCTTCCCCCCCTCCCCCTCCGGCCTTCAATTCGTTGTATAACGTCGCTTGGCTGCTTGCCGCCGCGCTGCTCCATATTGAGCCACAAGTGAAAGTAATGACAGACTGTAGAGTGCGCTGCTGCTGCTGGGCCCCCGCCCCCCCCCACCCCGCCCCGCCCCGCCCCGCCCCACCCCGCCCCGCCGTACGCGGGGGGCGCAAGTCGCCACAGGTGTGTGCTGACGGCGCGCTGACAGGCCGACGCCGGTAAATTTAATCTGTCAGTACTTTTGACCGTGCATGTACCCGCGGGCTGCTTTGATTAATGTTAATGCGGCTGGGCGCGCTGGCGGCGGTGGGGTGTTTAGAGTGACTGTACGTATTGCTGTGAGAGCCGTGGGGGTGACTGTACCCGTGAGCGTGGCTCCAGCAACGTGACTCCGAGGGTGGCTGTAGTCGCGTGGGTGGGCGTGATTTTGAGGGGCCCTGTACCTGGTGCGCTGGGTCGGTTTACACCGGTCCTGGCCTCATTGATTTGTTTTGTAATTCGGCCAGCTGTGCCCGCAACTTCATTTATTTTCATTTTTTTTTTTTTAACTAAAATAAAAAGTGCTACATTGTTTCGTTTCGGCAGGTGGGGCGCAATGCGGATCAGGGCCGCTCCGCGGACAGCATGGCTTCTCCTTGCTGCAGGTAAAAAAAAACAACAACAACAACAACAAAAACTCTTTTTAAATTGCGTATATTGAGTTGCTCCGATTGTTTAATACTTTGACATTGTGTCTCCTTTCTCGCTTCCAGGTCTAGTCCTTCTTTTAGTAACTCCAATATTAGGCGCCCTCAAACCCCCTTCGCTGAAGACCACCACGACGACTACAACCACGACTACACCTAAGCCGGAGGAGGAGGTGAGTGCAGTGTGGCCCACTGTGCGGTGGCTGTAAGTTTAATCGAGCGATTCGTAGTCGAGCCTCAAGGGCGTCGCTGTACTCGCTCGCCGCTCGCTGCCGGTGACAGTGCTTCGCTGCGTTGCTTTCCCCTGTCTCGTCTCGCCCCGTCTTCCTCGACTCGACCGCAAGGTCAACAATCGCTCGAAACCCGCCAATGTCAGCGGCGTCATGATGCACTGACCTCACGGCTCACGCGCGCACAGAGGGCCAGAGGACCGGCGTGGGAGGCCAAAACCATAGACGCGTTTTGAGCTCCCGAGTCGCTAGACAGGACTCGAATCGGACGTGTGACCCCACCAATGGATTCCCCGTTCGGAGAGCAGTCCATTGATGGGGTCACACACTCGATTCGAGTCCCATTTAGCGACTCTGGCGCTCGAAACCCGCTTGACCCCCTCCACCGGTCGTCTGGCCCACTGTGGCGCGGCGACTGTACCGCCTTCTCCTCCGCAGCCCACCACCACCCCCGCGGCCAGCAACAAGTCCTCGCTGCTGACGGGCGTCCCCCAGGTGGACTACAAGCACGACCCCAACCTGCCGCGCGAGCTGAATGGCGCCGACCTCCGGGACTACCCCTTCTACTCCTCCGTGCCCGACAACATCACCTTCCCGTGCGAGGGCCTCAAGGATGGCTTCTACGCCAGCATCGAGCACAAGTGCCAGGTGCGTTGCGGGAAACCAAGTGGTATAACGCGCTGTTGGCCAGGAGACCGGCGCGGGCGACCAGAACTCAAGACGCGTGTTGAGCTCCAGAGTCGCGAAACGGGACCCGAACCGACTGTTTGACCCCACCAATGGATTCCTCGTTCGGAGAGGAATCGATTGAAGGGGTCACACGATCGGTTCGCGTCCTTTTTAGCGACTTTTGAGCTCAAAACGCGTCCGGGATTTTGACCGCCTCCTGGTCCACTGTAACGGCGGTAAAGCGGCGGTTCGACGCCCCGTCTCGCGAAGCAGCATCTCTGCTGAAAATTATAAGTGAAGCGCGAAGTTTCCGGGCGAGTGGTGCCGCCTCCGGGCGGTGACGCCGCGACGACGACGCGGCCACGGATAGACGACCAGTCTCTCCTCGACTGCGACCCGCGCAGCAGCTCGACCCGCGTTCGATCCCCGTCCACTCCCCGGTTTTGCTTGCGTGACTATGCGTGCCCCCCGTGCGTCGCCGGGAAGGACGGGCGTCGGCGACGCGGAGCCCTCTTGATGCCGCTATGCTTTCGGTTCTGGTCCCCCTGGTCGTCACTGCCGGCCTGCTTAGCGCGCTCGACGCGGGGCGCGTCAAGAAAGTAAGGTCCCGGGTTCGAATACCAGGATCACGCATCGGTTTTTGCTGTCTTTCTCTGTGCTGGCGGGTGGACCGCGTCGTTTTAACTCATTTTGTTTTAAAAACGCCTCGCTGCAGGTGTACCACCACTGCCTGTTCGGCACTCGCTACGACTTCCTCTGCGCCAACTACACCGCCTTCGACCAGAGGACCTTCATCTGCCACTTCGTGTCCGAGGTGGACTGCAAGAACTCGCCCAAGTGGTACAGCAGGTAAGCCCCCCTCGTCCGGTTCCAACTCCGTCGGCCCTTTTTGCAGTGTAACCTTTGCGTCGGCCGGCAGGAACGAGCCGCTATACAAGGCGACCACCACGACGACGCTAGCGCCGCCGCCGCTGCCGGCGCGCGCCATCTACGACCGACTGCCGCCCTCGGCGGAGGGCGGGCCGCGGCGGGGCGCTGCCGGGGGGGCGGGCGGCGGCCGCCGGCGGAGACCCTACCGTCGGAGGCGGCCCGTGTACGAGTACTACTACGACGACGAGGAGTACGACGACCAGGAGTACTACGACGACGAGCCCGCCGCGCCGTCCAGCACCACGCCGGCGGTACGAGTAGCTTCCCCTTGTTGTTGTTTTGTCGGTGACCGAAGTGATGTTGTTGTTGACGGCCATGTCCGCCGCAGGCACCTGCCAAGCCGCGGCGCCGCAAGCGGCCCAGGCCGACGGCGGGCGGCGATGCCGCCGACGCGCACCCCGTGCAGGACACGGCCGAGACCACCGGCCAGGGCGCCGCCCAGCCGGGGCCCAAGACAAGGGCGCAAGGTGGGTTCAATATCACAAGGAGGTGCACAAATCAAATTTATTGTAGCTAAATATCGATCAACTTTGGACGAAAACGACTGAATTTTGAGAAAAATGTCGATAAATAAATTTTAACGAATTTCAGTAAATTTTAAATTTTGGTGAATTTTACTGTACAAATTTGGCTGGAGTTGTTTCCCTCCGGGTTGGGTTGGCCCCTTAATACACGGTAAAAAGCAACTCTTAATTTTTAACATTTTTTTGTGTATAACCCACTTCCGTGGTGCAGGGTCCGTGTACACCGGGGGCCAGCGACCTCCTCCTAAGGTGCGTCGCCCCGTGCCGCTGAGCGACCAGGAGCGCGCGGAGAGGGCGACGTCCACGACCACCACGACCACCACGGCCGCGCCCGCGTCCGCCGCGGGTGGCGACTACTACGACGACGAGGAGGAGGAGCTGCCGCCGCCGCCCAAAGCCAAGAAGCGGCCGGCCGCGCGCCGCCCGGAGGACTCGGCCGAGTACGAGGACGACTACAGCGAGGAGCAGCCACGGCGGCGCAGGCCGGCCGTGCCGGGACGAAGAAGGAAGCCCAGCGCGCGCCGCCCGCCGCCCCGCCGCTACAAGGAGGAGTCCGCCGAGTACGAGGACGACGCCTACGAGGAGGAGGCCAGGCCGAGGCCGCAGGGCAAGCGGAAACGGCCGCCGCCCCAGGACAGCGCCGAGGCCGTGGCGCCGGCCTCAACCACCGCCGCGCCGCCGCCCAAGCCGAGGCCGAAGCCGGCGCGCAAGCAGCCGACGTCCACCACGACCACCACCACCACCACGCCGCCGCCCGAGGAGGACGTGGAGTACTACGACGACGAGGAGCTGGAGCCGGTGACGCCGCGGAGCACCACGACGCACCGGCCGCGGCCGCGCGCGCCGGCGCCCGCCACGACGCCCGCCACGACCCCCGCGCCGGCCAGGGCCGCGGTGCAGGCCGCCGACGACGCGGTGCAGCCCCCGCGGTCCAGCCGACGACCCTTCTTGCCGTCCAGGGGCGGGAACCCCGTCCTGCCGCGCGGCCTGCAGCCCCTCGGCGCCAAGGCCAAGCCCCCCACCACGCCCGCGCCGCAGTTCGCGCAGCACCAGGACGAGTACGACGACGCGCCCGTCGCGCCAAGGCCCAGCCAGACCCGCAGCCAGCCCGCCCGGCCGGTGCTGGACCCGACCGAGGTAAAAGTGCCCGCCAGTCGACCGGCTCTTTTTTTTTTTCGCTGAAAAGTCCGTTCATCGAGAATCTGTAATTTTACCGAGTAGCGAGTCCTGATTTTCCCAGGGCTATTCTTGGGGTTCTCCTTCGCGCCGCTGCCGTCCGGCGAAAAGAACACATACCTCGCGCGGGCGCGGGATACGCTTCCGGCGCGCTCGCACACACACACATACACACACACTCACACACACACACACACACACACACACACACACACACACACGGCTTGCTCTGCCTGCCGGAAACAACTCTCACGTGAGGCCGCGGCGTCGCGGCGGTGCGCTCTGAGGGGCCGCGCTGTGGGTTGCCCGACTCCAAGGGGCAGAGCGCAGTAAAAAAGTTGTTGGAAGAAGAAAAAAAACACTAGTGTTTGAACCCGGGTCCTTGTCCGCAGGTGGTGGAGCCGGTGACGTACCGCGCGCAGGTGCCGCCGACGGCGCTGGACGGCTCCAACTACCGGTCCAGGGTCGCCGGCTCGTCCGTGCTCGCGTACTCCACGACGACCGCCAAGCCCGCCGCCCCGAACCGGTACCACATCGTCAAGACCACGCCACCGCCCACCAACCACGTCGACGAGTACCCCAAGGACGACCCGGAGGTAGGTTGTACCAGTCTGGCGGACGGCTCTCGACAACCTTGGCGCCAAAATGGTCGCAATTTTGATTTTGGCGCGAAAAGAGTGGGTGCGGTGCACTGCGGTGTCAACGGCCGCCTTTGAATCCCGCCGACAAGATCCCCGGCCAGTGGCATTATCGAACCCGCTGCCGAGTCATTGGCCACGGCGGCGCGGCCCGCGAGAGTGCGAGAGAGACAGAGCGACGCGGCAGCAGCGGCTCAGTGAGGCGGGAACGCAAAAAGGAGAATTAAAGGCACCGATACTGCCAAACACATTCCCGCGCGGCAACGGCACTGGCTGTCCCGTCCACGCGCTCCACTTCTACTTTCGCTTTCCGAACCGGAGGGGCGTTTCCGATTCCCGGAGACGTTCGCGCGGCGCGGCGCGCGGCTTACTGGATGAGTGATTGATAGGCGGGCTGCGTCGCGGCGTCGCGGCGTCTGCCTCGCGCGCCGCACGCCCCGCGGGTGCGAGGGAGACGCCGCGACGCCCTACGGACGCAGCCGGACCGAACGGACGGCGGCAGCCAAGTGAGCGGCGCGCAGCCGCAAGTATCTCTGTCCAAGCAGAAAGCCCCGGGCCACTGAAAAAAAAAACAAGAAAAAAAAACAAAAAAAAACCTCAGGAACTCTTTTGATAGGCCGTTAGCAAAGAAAATTGTCGCTTTTCAACTATTTTTAGTCACGAAGTAGCCTGAAAGTTTTGTCTCAAAATCAGGGTTTTTAGCTTACTTTTTGTCATTCATGCCTTATGGCATGTCTAAATTTTTCGAAACGATTTTGATGAGAGTTGGCAAACTGATAGCAGAAAGTACCGTGATTTTAAAATATATATTTTTTTAAAAAAATTTTGAGCTGGCTCTTTAGTTTTTTCTTAATACACGAGACAGTTGACTAAGCCGGTTCGCAGTCTTTAGGCTCTACTACTACCCTTTGGCGCGAATCATCGATGTGCGATGACTGTGAGCTGCACGGCTTGTCCTCGCAGGAGTACGACGACTCCCTGAACGACGCGCTGCACCCGCCGCTGGCGCCGCTGGCCTCGTCGCCGCACTCGCTGCCGTACCGCCAGCTGCGCTCGCACGCCTCCAAGGCGACGCGCAATGGCGAGCAGCAGGTCGTCCCCAACGCCAAGATCCTGTACGAGCCGCAGCCGCAGCAGCACACCCAGGCCCTGACCGTGGTGCCGGCGCCGTCCACGCCCGCGCACTCTCACTTCAAGTCCCGCGGCAGCGTGCACTACCAGGTGAGGGTGCTCGTCGCGTCTCTGCCCGCGTGCGCCGCGCCGGGCCGGCCGCACGCCGGGAAGGTCGGTTGGGTTGCCTGCCTCCGGGCGGACAACCGCAGCCTGCGGAGCGACACGCCTCGCCCCGCCGCTGCGGTCTGGGGTTCGAGTCCTCGGATTTAACTTTCGGATTTTTACTTTTTTTCAGGCCAGCGCCGCGGCCTCGCAGCAGCACGTGGCGCGCGCCCAGATCACGCAGACGCCGCAGACCCCCGCCCTGTCCTACGACGACTACGAGGACGCCGACAGGCTGTACTACCGCGCCGCCCCCGCGCCCGCCCCCGCGCCCGCCCCCGCGCCTCCCGCCCCAGTCGCCGCGCCCTCCGCCCCCGCCGGCCCCGGCCCCGCCCCCGGCCCCGTGTACCAGGCCTACCTGCAGTACAGGCGCTTCCAGAGCCCGCGGACGCAGAGCAACGCCGAGTACTACAGCTCCTACTAGGGCGGACGCCTTTCCCTTCGCGGCCCGCGGCCACGGAGCCAGCGAGGCCCAGGGTTCGCGGATGCAAGCCGATTCGCGGTTTGCTCGAACCCGCACGACGTAAATCAACGAAAATGTTTTCAAAAAGCCCCGCTTGCCGAGACGACACCGCCGGGGCGCAGCGGGTTGGTGAATGTCCACAGCTCACCATCTAGTGTTCATCGAATTCGAAGCGCTTGCCATCGGACGCGGAGTATGAGAACGTAGTCGGTCAGAGAGCCGGCCCGGCCAACACCTTCTAGCTGCGGGCCCTCCAGACCGGGGGATGCAATCCGAGACAGCCTCCGGGACGTCTCCATCGGCTGTGCAGACTTTGCTAGAATCGGGATCAATCTCGGTTTGGTTGATCCAGAAAGAGAGACAGAGAGACAGAGAGAGAGAGAGAGAGAGAGAGAGAGAGAGACAGAGAGAGAGAGAGAGAAAGAGAGAGAGACAGAGAGAGAGAGAGAGACAGAGAGAGACAGAGAGAGAGAGAGAGAGAGAGAGAGAGAGAGAGAGAGAGAGAGAGAGAGAGAGAGAGAGAGAGAGAGAGAGAGAGAGAGAGAGTTTTGGGGTCACGTTTGGGGTCGTGGCTGGAGTACGCGTGCTGAAGACGTTAAATTAAAGTTATTTATTTGTTTTCCCCCTTTTTAACTGAACTTGAGTGGTGAGTTTCAAATTAGTGAAAGTCAATCAAAATATTAAGATGACGTGAAATGCGCGAAAATTCAAGGAATGTTGTTGTGTGGAGTACAAATTGAAACTAGTGGGAAACTTTTGGTGTCATTGTTAACGAGGTGAATTTTTTTATAGTCTGTGAGGAATAGGAAGACTGTTGTGATATTAAGATGAGGAGAGAAAATCGTTTTTTCTTTATGACAGCAATAATATGTACAGAGATGACTAAGGAGACCTTAAAGTTATACATTTCACTTTGAAACAGTGAAAAATGACATTAGCATAAGTATCAAATTTGTTCAGCCATGATGTCTCCTTTCCTTTTCCTTTGAAATTGTGATCCATTTTTATCTGATCTTCTTCTGACTCATGGTTGTGCCCTCCCTATGATGTTGTATGATAGAGGAAATTTAAATATGTATATTTTTAAATATATGTATTTTTAGTGAAACTGCTTTTATTTGACTGACCTATATCCATAAAAACCTTGCACACATTTAACTTGAGTACCCAAGTTGGCAGTACCCCACGCGCTAACGCACACACACGGCATGGAGTATATCTTCAAGACCAACCCATTCCCCTCTGATATAAATTATCACGTTACAGTCGCCCAACTGAGCTGTGGTGGCCGAGGGGTTAAAGACGCCGACTCCCGTGTGTCAGGACCGGCGATCGGTTCTCATCCGCTCAATATTTTGACCCAGGGGCGTCTCTGGACCATCCGTGCGGAGGCGGGGTTCAACTCTCAACATTTATTTACTTTCTTTTCGCTGCTTCCCGAGTGCAGTTCAAGCCTGTGGCATCATCCACCAGTCATGTTCCTCTGTGGCTCAGATCGTAGAGGCGCCGATGTCCGATTCGGCAGTCGCCAGATCGATCCCCAATGTTTCTCATTTTTCCCGTGATCAGCTGAATGCGGTTCAATCGTGCTGAATGAACAAGGAACCCGCTTCGCTCCGCACCTCACATGAGCCGTGGTGGCTGAGAGTGCTGAGGCGTCCGACCCCGACCATAGAGCCCGGGGATCAAATCCCGAATTCTCCTTTCATTTTTCGACTGGCTTCCTCCCACTGCGACTCAAACCCGTCGTCCAACACTCGGCAGACGTGCAAGTCAGGGTGGTGTAGTGGTCTAGGCTCAATCCAGGCCATTACACCCGGGTGTCTAAAAAGCAGTCCGCTTCGGCGGATTGGCCTCGGCACTGGTTCGATCCCCGATCGAGTCAGCCACTCGAAGTTGGTCGCGAGTGGGTCCATTCCGATTCGTCGGATGGAGTTGATAAGTCCTTTGAAGCTGGCCCACTGACTGCATGTTCGGGTCTGGGAGCGCCGGACAGCGGGGGTACATTGGGTACCGACCACCCTGCGAAAACAAAAGCTCCCAAAACTACTCTCTCTCTCTCTCTTTCTTTCTCTGTCTCTCTATCGTCTCTGCCTTACTCTACTCTGCCCATGTTGGGCCGTGTCGGCGGCTCGGGTCCTACTGGGTCCCCCGGCGTACGATATCGAAGTCGCTGGATCGGATTAACCCCAGTTACCTGATAGCACCGGTTCCCATCCCGAACACCGAAGTAAAGCAGGAGGCCTCCCCATTAAGACTGGGGAGGGGGTGTAGAGTTCCTTTTTTTTTTGGTTCTTTTTAAATGTTAGTGGTTGAACTCCGGACTCGAGGTTGTGGTGCAGCCAGCTCTGCGCTGTTGGCCAACTTGGTTTGTCAACTGATTACTCTTACCCCCCCCCCAAAAAAAAAAAAAATAATAATAATAAAAAAAAAATCCCCCCTCCCCACACACACACACAGTTCGTCAGCTGACAGTGCACCTGTGCAGTTGTTTTCGTGTGGAAACGTTGATCTCCCGGCCGAGCCTCCCCCTATCGAGATCTCGTCCGGGAGGCACGACGGCCTTCTGCGGGAACATCTGTTGCCGTGTCGCTCCAAAGCGGCCTAGTAATCCCCGCGCCCCGCCGCCACTCTGGGGTCGCTCTTTTTCTGACCGCCGTGATCCCGCCGCAGCCCGCGCCCACCAAGACTCACTAAACCGCGTCAACGTGGTGGCGACTAAACGACTCTGTAAATCCAAGTTGGGCGCCGAGAAAAACAGAAAATTTAAGGAACCGTCTAATGACTGGCAGGGTTGACTGGCATTACAGCATCGCCCAACCGAGTGAGGTCTCGGTCATCCAATGAAAATTTTACGAATTCTGAAGGGGAAAAAATATCTAGCTCACAGTGTATGGGCAGCCACGCGGGCCAAATTTCAAACTTAAAACTCACTCCAGTCAAACGCATGTTTCTTTGGCGGCGGTTTGGCGGTGTAGGCGCACGGCGATGGCGCGCGGATGGACCGCCGGCAGCACTTCATTTCTTCATTAACAGGGCTGCCTCCGAGAGGGCGCGCGCTGACCGCCGCACAGTGGGCCGTCCGGCTGGCGTGCGGCCCCGCGGCCCCGCGGCCCCGCGGCCCCGTGGCCCCACGGCGAGGGCGTGCTCTCGAACGCCACCGCGCTGCACCAAAACACGAGACACCCCTCCAGCGGTGTGGAGACTGTCCATCTCTCTCCCACCGCCGCGCTGAGGTGGACCGGGCGCGCCAAGCATCCCCCGACTGCCCCCGGCCGGCAAGGCCGTTGGCACGTACTTAAAAGACAGCCCGCCAGTCGGGGAGCACACTGCGGCTCGCTGCAGCAGCCCGTGAGTACCGTGCTATTCTAGGGGCCGAACCGCACAGCCCACGCGTCCATTTATTTTGACGTTTCCCTTCAGTTTTCATTTTATAAAATTTTTAATTATTATTTTTTTTTGTTGCAGTCGTTTGCGATGAGGTTCCAACTGGCGTTGGTGTGCGTGTGCGCCGCCGCGGCGCTGGCGATGGAAGTCAAGGAGGACGTCAAGAAGGTGGACACGCTGGACAAGGCCGCCAAGAAGATCGACAATGCCAAGGAGCAGCTCCTCAAGGACGACGCCGACGAGAAGGTCATCAAGATCCCCGGCACGAACAAGACCTGGGGCGAGGCCATAGATGCGCTCACCCCCACTGTCGAGGTGTTCTCCGCCCACCTGCCCATATACATCAAGAACAAGAAGGTCAAGCCCGAAATCCTGCAGTCCTTCGACATGCAGGAGGAGCTGGCCAACTGGAAGAAGGAAGGCAACCCCGCGCACTTGCAGTTTGTCGGCGACGACGGCGAGCCGTCCTTCGCCGTCATGTCCAGCCACCAGCCCGTGTTCTTGAACAGCTACGCCGAGGACGTCAAGTTCCACCTGTACACCAAGGCGTGAGTATATTTCACTGCAGCGCACAGTGGGTCAGATGACCGTTAAGGCGGCCAAAATTCTAGACGCGTTTTGAGCTCCAGAGTCGCTAAAGGGGACTCGAACTGCACGCGTGACCTCACCAATGGATTCCTCGTTTGGAGAGCAATTCACTGGTGGGGTCACACGTTCGATTCGAGTCCTATTTAGTGACTCTGGAGCTCAAAACGCCCCGCACCGTGCAGCGTGGTCGCTGGGAACTACCAGCCCCTAACTTAAACTGCTGTCTCTCAGCGACGAGTCTGACGAGGTGGGCTACCTGATCAAGGACTTCAGGAAGCTCGTCGAGCAGGGCGGCTTCGACCCCAAGCTCCCCCTCAAGGTCATCATCCACGGCTTCACCAACACCATCCACTCCCCCGCCATCCAGCTGATCAAGAACGGTGAGTCTCAGAACGAAGAGCCGGAGAAAAAGTTTGAATAACTGCTGCCCCATCATCAAATAGGCAAAAATTCCCTCGATCTGCCGGTGGTCGAAAGAGAACCAAACTGACGACTGTTTCCGGTGCCGCAGCGTTCCTGGCGACGGGCAAGTACAACGTGATCGGCGTGGACTGGGGCCGCCTGTGCCGCGGGCCCTGGTACCCCGGCGCGCGCGCGCACGTGGTGGGCACCGGCATCCATGTGGGCGAGTTCGTGGACGCGCTCCTCGACCTGCAGCTCGCCAGACCCGCCGACACGCACCTCATCGGCCACAGCCTGGGCGCCCACGTGGCGGGCATCGCCGGCAAGACCGTCACCAGGGCCAAGCTCGCCAGGATCACCGGTACGTGCATCACGCCCACCGGCGCAGGCGGCAGAAACTCTACACGCGTTTTGCGAGCTCCAGAGTCGCTAAATGGGACTCGAACCGAACGTTTGACCCCATCATTGGATTGCTCTCCGAACGAGGAATCCATCGATGGGGCCACACGGTCGATTCGAGTGGAGCTAGCCCACTGCGCAGCCCTCAACTGATTCCCTCTTGTTTGCGCCCGCAGGCCTGGACCCCGCCGGCCCGCTGTTCCAGCTGACCAAGGACGACGGCATCCTCGTCCGCGGCGACGCAGAGCTGGTGGACATCATCCACACCAACGCCGGCTTGCTGGGCAAGTCCCGGCACCTCGGCAACGTCGACTTCTTCCCGAACGGCGGCCAGTTCCAGCCCGGCTGCAACCTGGACGTGACCGGCGCCTGCTCGCACGGCCGCTCCTACGAGGTGTACGCGTCCACCATCAGGAACCCGGAGGTGGTGCTGGAGGGCGTGCTGTGCCCCTCGCTACCCGCGGGCATCAACGCCTGCGAGAACAGGCTCATCCACCACGACGACATCGAGAAGGCCGAGATGGGATACAACGTCAAGTTCGCGTAAGCCCTTAAAAACAGACCAAAAAAACTTTACTTATTTTTTCAATTTTTTTTCTCAATTTTTTTTGCGTGCGAGTGTGCTTGTTGTTGCACGGTTTTTTGCATTCATTTTTTCTTTTTCGTTTCGCAGGAAGGAGGGTGCGTACTTCCTCAGGACCCTCGACAAGCCGAACTTCAAGTACATCTGGGCCTAGTCAGTGCATCTAGTGTGTGAATGTTGTTAGTGTAAGGATTAAAAAAATAATCTAAAAAACCGAGAACAGAGAGTTTTTTTTTTTTTTTTGAAAATTCCAAACGTATAGCGACTGTAATGCATAATAGCTCCGCCTGCCCTCGCGCCCTGACGTATGATTAAGCGCAGCGGGCCGGGTGATGTTTCATTTAGGAAAGTTGCAGCAATAAAAGCGGACCTGCTTTGCATACAAAGTCCGGGTAGACTATTCCGGATTGCGATTATTATAAGGGAAAGGGGGAGTGGAGGGGGGAAGGGCAGAGGGGTTCTCCGATGAGGGATGGTGGCTGCCTCCCTACCTTGTCCAGCGCAGAGCCCGGCCTGAGTCGGGGCTGCTCTAGGGGCAATTCGGGGAATAAGTTCGGGACCCGCCCCGCCACGCCCCGCCCCGCCCCACCCGGCTCGTCCCGCGTTTGGGACACAAATGAGAAGGCAGGGCGGACTGCGGGCTTAAGACGCACCAGCAGCGAGGCAGGGTGAGCAGCCCATTCCAAAGCGACGAGGTCCCGGGTTCGATCCCACTCACCTGCCATTATTAACTTTCCAATCGGATTCCAAAAGTAGTCGCTCCGAAAGGGTTTCGAAATAATGAGGCGCGCTGATGAAGAACTGGCAAAGTGTTTATTGATAACTAGTTGAAGACGAGACAGCGCTAGTTCTCCGCTTTGCCGGCAGTAGAGTACAAAACATGTAAAAAAAAAAGGAAGCAATGGGTCAAAATGATCCGCCGGAGTGTCCTGGTCCGGTGTTCGGCAACCTGCTGTTTTTTTCTTCTCCTAATTTTCAACTTCCAGCGGACGCACCAACCTATCTACCAATTAAGCAAGACAGTCACGCAAAACAATTTCAACTATTTAAATTTACAGACATTTTGGGAAACAACTATGGTAGGGGAGCACATTGTCACAACCATTTTGGCAGAATTAGGTTAAACATTTTTTTTGTAAGTTATACTAAGCGTTCTTAAAAACATTTTGGCACTGCTCTTTTTTTTTAAACAAAAGCGGAACAAAATTACAATTTTGAGAGAGTGAAATATTTGTGATGTACATATCCTTGGGCGGACGAGAGAAAGAGAGAGCACGGGTGGCCTCAATGGACGCAATTTTGAAGGCAAAAAGCAGGTACTTTTGGGCTTGCCATCGACTCAGGAAGAAGGTGACTTAGGAATCCTGAAACTTTTTCAGCCACATCTTTAGACGCTCGTAGTATAAATGCCTGCAGGTAACCCGCCGCCATGTGGGACAGGTGACCAGGGGGAATCAAGATGGCGGCGGATTACCAGGAGGCATTTATACTACTGACGCATTTCTGCTCGGGGAAAATTTCCGTGCGAATTGAGTCAACTCTTTGGTCGCCTTCGCTCGCGAGATCGACGGAGCCCAGGGAGTCAAAACTGGACGGGTTTACCTAGTTACTCATGTGGACGTCTCTTACTGATGCTGGAATCAAAATACGAAAATATATTTACATAAATGGACGACGGCTGCACGCCCGAATTTTTAAATATTCATATACATTCACGCTTAGATTAGGCAAGTATTAAGATCTACGAATTAAAGGTAGCTTGTTTCGCCAGGTTGCTTGGATGCAGGGCATTTCCCAGTCCGTGGCATGGGCTTTCCAGTAGAGAATTATTCAACGAGACAATACTTTTTCCATGTTTCGATATTTTCCAACGTTGTAAGCAACTCAACTCGAACCGCTCCAAAACCGAACGCCACGAACGACAAAACGCCCTGCAGGAAGGCATATCGTTACAAGAAGTGGGACTAGCTTGAGAAAACAACACTGACAAAGAAGACATAGAGGCTCCTGGCCAAGTTCCACCTTGTTCGACGGAACAGACCGACGCGGCCGATTGACACAAAAGGACGGTTTCTCACGAGTCGGTTTCAATTGACCGGAAATGAGCATCACTAGTAAGCAACCGGTGGAAGGCAAAGTTTTCCGGTTTCAATGTCACGCAAAAAAAAAAAAGAAAAAAATGCCTTGGTCTTGCTGGTGATGCTCTGTACTGCATTCATGCAATAATTTTTCATCCATCACCTTTTTTTGTTGTTGTTGTTGTTGTTGTGTTCAACAAGGGGAAATTACTGCGAATTTCGGTGTGCA
>CM060101.1:9280657-9307873 GCA_030522485.1 Stenchaetothrips biformis
ATGACTCTGGTCGACAACAGACTGGCTGCTCAGTGCTAGATGAGATGTAGATTTGTTTCCTCGCAGGTTTGGCCGCCCCCGCCGCGCCGAGGCCGCTAGCAGTGCCGAGAGTGTTTGTTCTGTCAGCAAGCCGAGGAGCCCAGCCGCCGGTGGCAGCCGGTCGAACCCCGAGTCGGAGAAGGAATCTGGCTGTCTGGCCAGCGCCGCGGGGCGAGACGAACAGTAGAAAAATAAGTCACCCCACTTAGATTCGAACCGCGGCAGAGGGGACTACGAACCACTGGAGCGTTAAACCGAGCGACTCCCAGACCATGATTGCCAACTATACAGTCGAAAAAAAAAAATCGACCTCGGGGATTAGAACTTCCGACTCGCGGATTGGCAATCACTTACCTTATCCGCTCGGCCACGGCGGCGACGGTTTAACGTGCCGAGTCAGGCGCATGGACTGCGGCGGCGGTATTTCTATCGACGGATATTGTCTCCACTGGCCTTAATTTGGCCCACTGCGCGACCTGCGCGACGGCGCCTCCCTGGGACAACACGCCCCGCCAGCACAGCCAGCACAAGCCAGCACAGCCCTGACGCAGCGCAAGATAAAACAACATTTGCTCAAGCCTCCGAAGACTCCCAGCAGACGAGGCAGGCAAAGGGGGCGATATTGGACGCCGAACGGGGAGCTGGGCGGGGCAGCCAAACACTGTACCGCACTCGCAGCAGCGCGACGCAGCCCACTTCACGCGACTTTCATCGAAAAAAAAAAATACTCGCCCCGCGGAGGAGTCGAACCCGCGATGGAAATTCATGAAACAGGCGTCCTTGCTACTACGCTACCACACGGCGAAGAAAGGCGGATGGGGGATCAGTCTGGAGATGAGCAGGCTGTCTGCAATCAGGGTGACGAAGTTATCCCGCACCTCAGTGTCGGGGTGGGGCGGGGCGTGGCGTGGCGGGGCGGGGCGGGGCGGGGCGGGGCGGGGCGGGGCGTCGCCGGGGGGCGGTTCGGGATCGGCGCCACCTTAGCACGCCCCGCGTGAAGCGGCAGGCGCCCCCGGGGCGCGCAAGCATCACAGGTACACTGCCATAAAAAAAAAATCACAGTCAAGGAAAAAATAAAAAAATAAAAATAAAATCAGTGTCATCATGATAATGATGGTGGCAACTTCCCCCGGCCGGGGCCTTGAATGAGGAAAGCGGCCGTGAAAACGCCGCGGGGTGCGCGTTCAAATTACCCCTGCCCTCCCACTGGGCGCGCCGTTTACAGTGTGACTTCCTTCCGGCGGCACGACCAATCACACCTCACCTGGGCGCATGATAACGGGGGGCCTGGCAGCATGCTGGCAGCGCGCTGCTGTGTGGGTGCGAGAGAGACGGGATGACGTCAGAGAGCGCGCCTCCTCGCCGATTCGTCATTCGTCCTCTAATGAGACTTGAGCCAACTCCAATCAGCGGCCTGCTCTTCGAGATGCTCGCCGGCATGCTCCCCCCTCAGCGGCGACGCGACGCGGCGACAGTCATTTCCAGCGACAATTTGCGTCGCTTCAAATTGGAACTTACCCCCGGCGCTGCGGCGCCACTACAGTGCTGGCGGTGGCGCCCCCCCCCCCCCCCCCCCCCCCCCCCCCCCCCCCCCCCCCCCCCCCCCCCCTTGAGAGCGACAATGCAATGGTCCATGCGCGCTAAAGTTGTCCCGGGTAACTGCCTGCGACTCAAGTATCTGCCGATGGGCCGCCCGTGCCGTGCTACTGTGCTTCGGGGCGTCGAGGACTTCGACGGTCGCGCTAAGCGGCGTCGAGCGCTCAGCCCCCGGCGGGGCCCTCCAGAGGGATGGTGGCGCTCTGCGTGTCGGGGAGCAGGAGCACTACATCGCGAAGGACCGCGACGACGTTCACCGTTTTGTTTCCTCGGCGCGATTATCGTTATTGTTATTTTGGAGAGGTCTCTTTCTGTATCTTTCTGTCTCTCTCTCTCTCTCTCTCTCTCTCTCTCTCTCTCTCTCTCTCTCTCTCTCTCTCTCTCTCTCTCTCTCTCTCTCTCTCTCTCTCTCTCACTCACTCACTCTCTCTCTCTCTCTCTCTCTCTCTCTCTCTCTCTCTCTCTCTCTCTTTCACACACACGTGGGGACGTGGGGTAAGAGGGGCGATTCCTGTCACCCTCTCTTGTTTCGCCCCTGGCGGCATCTCCCCCACCCCTCCTTCATTAACGCCCTAACAAAGCCCTCTCTCTCCCTCTTTCTATCCTCGCTCCAAGCCTCTGTCGCCGCGTCGTCTTCTGTCCTTGTCCATCACACCTTCCGCTACCACAGATTTCTTTCACATCCTACCGCAGCACTTCTCTTATGCCTCGCTAGCACCCGCCTTTCCTTGGGACTCTAGAAGCTGTTTTCTTCTCTTTTTTTAAAAATTAATATACCGGAGCCATTTTTTAGACTCCATTTGTTTCGCTGGCCTGCTTGCCGAATTCAACGTAATTTTCATCGAAGAAATAAATATTTGTTTCTTCTTTACCTTCAATCATTCCTGCTAATTTCCCATTCTATTTCGGTCTTCTGCAGAGAAGAGAAATCACCGGGTCTCCTTTTTTTCCCGCCCTCACCGCTGGTCCCTGATAACCTGTAATGCCCCGTAATGACTGGGCTGGAGGCGACGAACAAGCAACCTTAACTTTTTGCATTTTCCCTGTGCTCCTAGCTCCCCTTGTGCTGCTTGTCTCTCTCTCTCTCTCTCTCTCTCTCTCTCTCTCTCTCTCTCTCTCTCTCTCTCTCTCTCTCTCTCTCTCCTCTCTCTCTCTCTCTCTCTCTCTCTCTCTCTCTCTCTCTCTCTCTCTCTCTCTCTCTCTCACTCTCTCTCCTTTTTTTTTCTCGTTTTATTAAAATCGCTTTCCCCCTCATCGTTCCAGGCCTCGTTTGCTCCGAGTTTGTGACTGCTAATGGTGCCACAAACCGTGTGGGATTATCATTATTTCGTGTTCACTTTTCCTCCCTTCAGTTTTTTTTCCCTTCCTGCTACGTCGTTCTGCGGTAAATTTTTCGGCGGAGAACAACGGGGCGAAGGCAGAGAGATAGTGGACCAAAGAGAAGTGCAGTGGGAGAGACAAAGAAGAAGAAGAAGAAGAAGAAGAGAAGAAGAAGAAGAAGAAGAAGAAGAAGAAGAAGAAGAAGAAGAAGAAGAAGAAGAAGAGAAGAAGAAGAAGAAGAAGAAGAAGAAGAGAAGAAGAAGAAGAAGAAGAAGAAGAAGAAGAAGAAGAAGAAGAAGAAGAAGAAGAAGAAGAAGAAGAGAGTGAAGGCGTTCCGGTGGTGCTGTCTCATTAGTTTTCAGAGAGCAGTCAGCAGCAGTCTCCCTCGCACCCATGCGGGACGCGCCGTGAGTGCGAGAGAGACGGAGCGTCTGACCCACTGGGACCGCGGACACGCCAGACAGATCACCTTCGGATGAGAAGGGGGCTCCAGAGACGCACCTTCACGCGGTTGCGGCCGAGCGACCCGCACCGCACGAGGGCAGCTTGCAGGGGTGCGGGAGAGACAGGGCGAAGGGCCGCCGCTTCGTCTCACAGTGTCGTCTGGCCGCACGGCGCGACGCTCAGGGCTCCGCCATACCACTCCCGAGTTGTGGGAAATTCTCATGGTCCTCGCAGCAGGCAGGCAGGCAGGCAGGCGAGGAAGGTGTCCCGGCAATGTTCCTCTCGAAAGCAATCCGATGTTCAGTGCGATAAAAGCTGCTCGCGCGGAGAGAGCGATGCCGAGACATAACTGGCCCACCACTGCAGTCAGCGGGGTTGCCAATTCACACACAAAAAAAAAGGAAAAAAAAGAAAAAAAATCCCTTCCAATATCTTATTTTTTGGAGACGCGCGGGCCTGGCGGGTCTCGTCGGGTGGCTCGTTGAAGGGAAAAACAGACCCGGCGGATGTGGCGTGAAATAAACAAACGCAACGCATAGCAGGGAGCAAACAGGGAGAAGCACGCGTCGTTTAAACGGCCGCCTAATAATTATCCCGTGGATCATCTCCATATTTTTATTTAATTATTTCATTCCTTTTTCTGCGCTCTTTTTCCCCCGTATTATTCATCGCCGTTTTACTCCGAGCGGTAATCTCGCCCGGATTAATTATAACTGCGGACGTGTCCGCCGCCGGCGCGGGGATTCGAAGCCGGGACCAGACGGCGGCGGTGACGTCATCAGGGACCATTGCTTTCCATCGGAATGCGGAGGAAACGCCCCGGAACGCCTTTAACGGTTTAATGAGGATTACCTGCACGGTCCATTTGCAAGCAAAGTGGGGCGGACGGACAGACAGACAGACAGTCTTCAGGGTAGGCCCGTCGGGTAGGCAAACCGGGGAGCACTGGAGCCTTGCGGCACGGCCCGCCCTCCCCACCACAGGGGCGCTGCTGGCACCGGTTCATCGGGTTCGGGTTCGAATCCCAGCGGCGGCACTCGGTTTTCAGGTCGGGCCGCGTCCCGTCAACGGCCGCAGCAACCCCCACCTCTACTCGACACCCCCGCGCCGCCCGGCCCACTCAACCCTTCCGAGGTAACAACTTTGGAAGTGAGTTTCGATGTACTTGCCAAGTCTTTTGGCGGCAACGCGAGGGTAGGGGCGGCGTCCCTCGGTGCCCTGGTCTGTAGGGTTGCCACCCTCCGTGTGTGGACACCTGGCCCGCGCCCCGGGCCCAGGCGGGGCCGTCCGTGCACAGAGTGGCAACCTGGCAGGCGGTTATCCGCGAGCTGAATTTGCTACAAGGCTTCGACGTGCTCACGGCCAGCCTCTCTCTCTGTTAACACGGATCAAATCAATATTCAGTCCGTAAAGCCGGGCGAGGGCGGGAGAGGGAGGGTGATAAAACGAGAGGGGCGGCGGCGCCTGAGCCGGACTAGAGCATCGACAGTGGGGCCTTGCGTGCCCCCTGCTCCAAGCCTTGTTCTGTTCAGTTAGGGTAATCCCACTGCATGGAGGGCTCGCAGTCAGACCGGCCGCTGGCGTAGCCTGGCGTAGCCTGGCCTAGCCTCGCGAAGGGAATCCCGACAACGTGCGGTTGAGCCGAAGCGGAGATGTGCCAATCCTCGGGATGGCTGGCTCCCGCCTGGCCGCCCGGCTGTGATTGATGGTTCGGAATGCCAGGCAGCCAGGCAGGCAGCCAACCGGTGGTGCTGGGGAAGCAGAAGCCCAAAAGGTAGGCAACCCTTTACAACCCCCGGCATTCCCTCACGAAAAAGGAAAAAAAAATCAGGAAAGGGGGGGGATTTGAACCTCAACCTCACACATAAGCAGCCCGCCATTCACTTTCCCGCGTGAATCGCCGCGGGCGAGAAGTTGCCGTCTTTCTGGATTCCGCGATGATGAAGGTTGCGATTTGCCGCATTATTGTCTGACTTGGCCCGAGGAGGGAGGCGCGGGGAGAGCCCACGCCCTCCTTGCCACCTGGATGCCCCCTGCCTTGGTTCGTGTATTCGCGTTCGTTCCTGCCGGGCCGCCCCGAATACAAAGTGCCACGCACCTCGGCGGCTTGTCAACGGAACGCACAGTGGGCCAGAAGACCGGTGCACGCGGCCAAAATTCTGGACGCGTTTTGAGCTCCAGCGTCGCTGAATGGGACTCGAATCGAACGTGTGACTCCACCGATGGATTCCTCGTTCGGAGGGCAATCCATCGGTGGAGTCACACGTTCGGTGCGAAGTACCACCCAGCGACTCTAGTGACCCTGGAGCGACTCTGGAGCTCAAAACCCGTCCGTGAGCCCAAAATCTTAAGTTCCCCGCGTGACCATCACGCCACCTCTACTCACCTTCTGGTCCCGGACACCTCGACGACGACGCAGCGGCTGGGGCTCCACCACACGGGCGCCAGCGTCCAGTACGAGGAGGTGGCGTTCCTGGCCCACGCCTCGTCCGGGAACAGCACCACCTGCCGACACGCCATTGCGGTTCAGACGGGCTACTCTCCCTGCTCAATAATGAATCGCGCGGCCCGCTGTTCGCATTAGCGCCCCACGTGGTGTTCTCGCCGAGACCGACGCCACGGCCGCGGCCGCAGCCCCCCAGACGAGGCTGGCCGCGCCCGGCCTGCGAGCGCGCACGCCTGGACGCATGCATTTTTAAAAAGTAATAAAAAGGAAGTACTCTTCTTGATCGTTTAAGGAGGAGGCCCGCCTCGCCTCGTCCCACGGGGTGAATGTTTCACCCTGCACTAGAGAGGGGGAGAGAGAGAGAGAGAGAGAGAGAGAGAGAGAGAGAGAGAGAGAGAGAGAGAGAGAGAGAGAGAGAGAGAGAGAGAGAGAGAGAGAGAGAGAGAGAGAGAGAGAGAAAGAGAGAGAGGAGAAAAAAGCGACCCCCGAAGCAAAACCACGTGCCTAATCATCCCTAAGACCGTCACGGCGTCACCGTCAACATTCCTCAGCTGCTTGCTCAGGGGCTGCGCAATGGCGCGGCCTGACCCACTCCATCCGGCCGTGTTGTTGTTGAGTTAGCCGGCCTATTGGCGATGCCGCGATAAGAAGCCGCAAACAACAACAACAACAACAAGGAGACGAAGAGGCAGTGCTCTTCTCGTAGATTGGAGATTGTTGTTGCGGTGCAGCGAGCGGGCGCTCCATTCTGGCTCAGCGAAAAGGGAGAGGAGAGGTCGGTTAAAGCGACACGTCTTGGACAGGTGTACGGGGCACCGGGGGCGCGCCCCGCCCCGCCCCGCCCCGCCTCGCCCCGCCCCGCCCTGTCCGACCCTTTTACCGTCTCACAGGACGAGGAGAGAGGTCTGGGGCCTTGGGGGCTCCTCGCCCGAATATCCACTAAACGCGAGACTCGCATGAGCGTGTGCGTGTACGTGCGGTGTAAGGTGTGAGTGTGTGTGTGTGTGAGTGGGCGTGGGCGTTTGTGGTCCCGCTCCGAGCACCGCCGTTATGAAGTGTTTCAGGGTAGCAAGTAGAACGCAGGGAACTGGAAAAAGATAAATTTAAAATGAGATTGTCTCACTCAAAGTGCGACCAATTTGCGTGCAACCACCGCCGCTAGCCCAAGCCGACTGACGCTGTTAGCCCTGTTAGCTCTTCAACCGGATTACATTGGCGAACTAACCCTGGCAATGATAGTAGTGGCTCTGGAAGCACGCTGGAGGCTGGCCGCCCCAAAGTGCCCCACGAGGGGCTCGGGGTCGACACACACGCCCCGCCCCGGGGCTGCGGGGGCCCGTTTAGTCGCCGAGCCACGCCGCCCCACGCGGAGAGGGCCCCCTGAGGGGCGGCCCGGAAAAGAGGCAGGAAATACTCCGTGCATGAGGGCCCTTAGTTAGCCTCTTTGTTCTTGGCGGCGCGCGGCGGGGCGCACAGTGTGGGGACGGCGGTGGACCAGAGGGCACGGACGCGGCACGGCCAGCGTGAAAGGCGGTGGACTTGCCGGGACAGCCGGACAGCCTTCCCTCGATCCTATTAAAAAGGTTAATGGACCCGGAAAATCAATCAGCCTCTTCCTTTTTCCCGCGCAAATCCTTGATGGGGTTGCTGCGATTGCCGAGGCAATTTGCCGTGCTTCTAATGAAGCGTGCGTGCAGGCAGGCGGGCGGGCGGGCGGGCAGATAGACAGGCAGGCTCCGCGGGGGCCCTGTGGGCCTTGTGGGGCAAAGACAAACAAAGTGGTGCGGCAGCGGGGCCCTCGCGGCCGTGTCCGGAGCTTGTCTTTGTTGGCGGCGGGGACCGCGGGGACCGTGTGGGGTGCGCCTCGACGCGTAAACTGCGGACTGTATTATGACGTCACGGCCACTTGGAGCGGAAGGCGGTGTGTGTGTGTGTGATTTGTGTCGGTCTGCATGTATCGTCTGTCTGCCTGTCCGGAGTTTGAGACGGTCTTATTTTGACCGTAGGTGTTCTTGTAGCGCCAGAGACCAGTCAGGGAACGGGCTCAAAACCAAAACCGTTTCATCTTTTGGTTAAACACCTGCGAGTCCTCGTCCACTTTGCGGCGCGTTCGCGGTGATGAGGTTCCGCGCCAAATCATCATGCAAATATGCCTTTCAAAAGGCGGGCAGACCGAGCCGCCGGGCAGCAGCGGGGCGATGAAGTAATGCGGCAGACGTGCCGCAATTGGCAGTGCACCGCAGTCTGTCTCTCTCGCTGGAGAGAGAGAGAGAGAGAGAGAGAGAGAGAGAAGAGAGAGAGAGAGAGAGAGAGAGGAGAGAGAGAGAGTGAGAGAGAGAGAGAGAGAGAGAGAGAGAGAGAGAGAGAGAGAGAGAGAGAGAGCGGCGCCGTCCCTTTGAACGCGTCCGGCCGCCATAACGGGAATTTGCATGTTGCACCGGCGGGGGTTCCCCGGGTTCCCGAGGGACGCCCTGGGGCCGTGCCTCGCCGTGCCTCGCCGCGCCGGCGGGGTGTCTTCCTGGGGATCCGTCAGCACCGGCAGCGCATCGCCCGGAACCGCGCTATGAGAAGGGGTGTGCATAAAACTCCGGGACCGGAGCCGGCCTGACGTTTAATATCGCACCTGCCTTCCGCTGTGTGTGTGAGTGTGTAAAAGAAGAGAGAGAGAGAGAGAGAGAGAGAGAGAGAGAGAGAGAGAGAGAGAGAGAGAGAGAGAGAGAGAGAGAGAGAGAGAGAGGATGGGGGCTGCATGTTTGTATTCCCACCACCACTATATATAGTAGTGTACCGTAGCGCCCTTGCCAAATGTTTGCACATGATCACAGCGTATGACCGATAAGAGTCCCAGTCGATCCCGATCGGGTGATTACTGTGTGCGTGTGTGCGTGCGTGTGCAGAGAGAGAGGGAGAGACGCTGCAACGAGCTGGCTGCGGAAATCTCATTTGAGTTACGCATCGGCAGGCAGCGGTGCCCGCGCCCGCCCCGCCCGGCCCGGCCGCCCCGGTGGCGGGTGGCGCTCGGGAGGAACCCCAGGGACATTTGGCAAGCATCCCGGAGAGACGGTGAAGTCCGAACGCGTCGCCCCGTCGGTCTGTCTCTCTCGCACCATACAAGGCGCGGCATGAGTGCGAGAGAGAGAGACTTTACGTGGGGGTGAGGGTGAGGCGGTCGCGTTTTTTCCCTCTCTCTCCTAAGCGACGACCGTCTCGCGGCGACGTCGCGCGGGAAACAATTTTTCCCTCCAGTTTACGAAGCCGGTGGGAGACTTCTTCCTATAAGACACTGCAAAAAAAAACGAAAAAAAAAAAATTACAGCGCTTGAGAATTACTGTCTAACCCTGCTAAGGACGAATTTCGGAAAAAGCGCGAAACCACAACCGCAGCCACCACCGCGAGGGGGAAGCAACTCAAAAATTTTGTGTACGTTTTACAAAATTTCTTGAAATTTTTTTAAATTTTTAAGATTTTTCAAATTTGTATAATTTTTAGAAATTTTGTCATTTTTCTAAAAAAATTGCAATTTGTTTAAATTGCCAAAATTTGAGATTTTTTAAAAATTTCTTCAAATTACTCATTTTTTTCGCAATTTCACAACTGTTTGGATGTGGGAAACGGTGTACCCAGGCGCTGGCGATCGTGTTTAACTAAAAATAAATTTTAAAAAATGGAACTCTACACCCCCTCCCCAGTCTTAATGGGGAGGCCTCCTGCTTTACTTCGGTGTTCGGGATGGGAACCGGTGCTATCAGGTAACTGGGGTTAATCCGATCCAGCGACTTCGATATCGTACGCCGGGGGACCCAGTAGGACCCGAGCCGCCGACACGGCCCAACATGGGCAGAGTAGAGTAAGGCAGAGACGATAGAGAGACAGAGAAAGAAAGAAAGAGAGAGAGAGTAGTTTTGGGAGCTTTTGTTTGCGCAGGGTGGTCGGTACCCAATGTACCCCCGCTGTCCGGCGCTCCCAGACCCGAACATGCAGTCAGTGGGCCAGCTTCAAAGGACTTATCAACTCCATCCGACGAATCGGAATGGACCCACTCGCGACCAACTTCGAGTGGCTGGCTCGATCGGGGATCGAACCAGTGCCGAGGCCAATCCGCCGAAGCGGACTGCTTTTTAGACACCCGGGTGTAATGGCCTGGATTGAGCCTAGACCACTACACCACCCTGACTTGCACGTCTGCCGAGTGTTGGACGACGGGTTTGAGTCGCAGTGGGAGGAAGCCACGTGAAAAATGAGAGGAGACATGGGGATTCGATCCCCGGACCTTACGGTCGGGGATCGACGCCTCTCCACTCTCAGCCACCACGGCTCATGAATGACGCCGATCAAAGCGGGCCCTTGACGCGACGATGAGCAGCGGTCAGAGAAAAAAGTTGTGAAGTAATAAGATTTGAACCGCCGATCCTCGTACGGGGAAACCGACGCGTCGACACATCCAGCCACCACGGAACATGATATTCTCAGCGCATTGCTAAGCACACTGGGGAGGGCAGTAGAAAATGCATTTTTCGTATTTTTTTTTTCAAAAAATCTTTATAATGTCTAAAAGTTTTCCACAAAACTTTTCAAATTTTTTATAAATTTTTCAATTTTTTCAATTAAATTTTTCAAATTTTTCAATAAATTTTTTAAAATTTTTTGAAATTTAAATTTTTGGTGTACATGTATTTGGGCAGTTGTTTCCCCCTCGCTCCACCGACAAGCTAGCCTGCTGCAGGGGCGGGTGCCGAAGAGCACCTCGGCTTACAGCACAGTATGGGTCTGCCGACATGCTGCCGGGCGGCGCGCGGCGGCGCGGGGTGAGCCACCAGGATGCCCGCTATCTCCGCTCACACTCCACTGCCTGTGCGACGGCGCCAACGCCACCATGCCGCCGACCCGCCGGTAGTGCATAGCAGGTGCAGCAAAAACAACAAAAACATCAACAACAACACGGGGTGGGGCGAAGGGCTGAGCCGCCCTCGCGGTCCACTGGCCGCCGCGAAAGACGCGCCAACGCTATCATCACGGCCTAATCGCGTTATGAGATCAATTAAATCGGCTCTGAGAAGGAGGAGCGGGGCGGGGGTGGGGGTGGGGCGATACAGTGAGCCGGTACAATAGAAAACCACAGCGGATATAATAGAACCTGCAGTTTCTAAAATTTCTAAAAATTTTAAACGGTAGAAAATTTTTAAAATGGTGCAATTTTGAAAGTTTTTAAAAATTTTCAATTCTGAAATTTTTTAAAATTTCTCAATTATGGAAGTTTCCCAAGTTGCAAAAGAAAAGTCTAAACCTTCCGGCTGAGGACTGCAAGGGCCGAGGCGCGTGAAGGGCCGGGAGAGGGCTCAGAGGGCCCCTCGCCGGACCCTCCCGGGGCGGAGCAGAACTAAGTGATGAGTTAATCCCACAAAACAAAGTCGCTGCGTGAGTGCGTGAGGGTGTGTGTGGGTGTGAGTGTGGGGCACGGTCGCACCAAGTCTGGCCAAGTCACGCCTCCTTACCTGGCGACATTCATCAGGCTTGGGTCGCTATGCTAATGCGTGGCCTGCATTTATGCCCCTTCTGTCTGTCTGTCCGTCCGTCTGCCTCACGGTCCGGGCGACGGGGACAAACTCGCGGTCCTTCCTGGAGGCCTGCTTCGGGTCACCGAGCGGCAGTGGCGCTGGTTCCCGCCGTTGCCTCTGAGGTTATGGGGTACTTGAGGTCGGGGCTGCGGTCCCTGGCCGAAAGCCACGGCCCCTCTCCTACCCCTCCCCGCAGGAGACAGGAAATACCCCCGGCGCTGCCCTAATCCTTCCGGGGACCTACCCTATTTCCCACCCGTTTCCGACCCTAAAGGGGTCGCTTGCCTTGTGCTGGCTGCTCCGAGGGGGGAAACAACTACCCTTTACTTTGTACACCAAAAATTTAGAACTCAGAAATCAAGTGTTTTCAAAACTAACAAGGACTTTCAAAATTCAAAAAACCGAAAAAAAGTCTACGCAATATTCTCAAAAATTAATTCTGTAGAGCTCCGCTGAAGAGATCAAAATCCAATCACAGTGCGAGTCGCGCACTTCATCAGGGGGTCGGTTTGCCTCGTTCATTCGCAAGACTGCACCGGAACCGGATATTTTTTTTGTCCGCGGAAAAAGATGATAATCAAAAACAAAACAAAAAAAAACTCCGACGTCGATGCCTGGAAAATGATTTTGCTAACATCGCGCCCGCGCCATAGGCTTTTTTTTTTTACTTTTTCTTTTTAATTTTTTTTTCTTTTTAGCGCGTCGTAGATGGGGCTTTCAGCGAAAACAAGAAATCGAGAGCGGGTGGAGTGCGGGCACGGAAAAGCAATTGAACTGAGCACACGTCCGCGCGTCCTCGCCGCGTCCGGCGACTCGGCCTAGTTGGCCATTAGTGCGCCGATCGGCGCGCGGAAGTAGCGTCGCACAGTGGGCCGGAAGACCGGCGCGGGCGGCCGAAACTCCAGACGCGTTTTGAGCTCCAGAGTCACTAAATGGGACTCGAACCGAACGTGTGACCCCCATCAATGGATTGCTCTCCGAACGAGGAATCCAAAGGTGGGGCCACACGTTCGGTTCCAGTCATATTTAGCGACTCTGGCCCGGGATTTCGCCCGCCTCCACCGGTCGTCTAGCCCACTGGGCGGCGTCGCGGGGCCGGAACCCGGAACGATTCACGCTGCGACACTACCAACTGATAGGCAATTTGCGAGGCGCCCTCGGGGCCGATTCATTGCCGCCCTGGGGCCGCGTAAAAGCCAATAGGCAGTGTTTGCCTTCCGCGCAGACAGACAGACAGACGAGAGAGCTGGCTCGCGGCGGCAGCCCGATGGGTAGGCAACCCCGGCGACGCGCCGGCGGCAGTGATGCCTACCCGGCGAACCACAGGCGTCCGGTCGCCGCGGGGCATTTTCGACAGACAGACGACGGAAAGACAGACAGACAGACAGACATACATGTCACTGCTGCGGCGACACGGCCCTGTGCTATCATTGGGCAATTGATAAAGGGCCGGCCCGATGCGCGCGCGCCGATTAATCTACATAAATCGCACTCCCGCGTCCCCGCGGGCCGCGAGCGGGAAAATTTGATTTGGAGTCGCCGCTGTTCCTGCTGTCCGTCTCTCTCTGTCGTGGTTGATTGGCGCGCCGACAGTGCATGGTCAACGCGACCAGCGGCGCTTTTACTTCCGGTTCCGGATAGCCGAGTGGTCCGTCCGGCCTCGTCGTCCTGATGGTCGTCGTTGTCGTTGCCTTCCCTCGTGTAACTCTCTGAATCTGTCAGCTGGACCTGATCTTGCACGTGCTGGGGGCTGCTGAGGACCTCGCCGGCGCCCCCGGTCGTCATGACAACGCGACGACGCGGTGCTCGGCCCCTCGGAGACCCTCCTGCGGCTCACCTTGCTGGGCCCGGCGCGCCTACGGAGCAGCTTCCTGCAGGACGGCGGCGGCTCGCTGAAGTAGGAGGGCAGCGCGTCGGCGGCCTGGCCGCAGCTCGGCGTGCAGCCCCGGCCGGCCTTCTTGGCGGCCTTGGCGGCCTTGGCGGCCTGCGCCACGTCCACTGTGTCGCGGTCGTGCACCACGCCGCCGCAGCAGCAGCGCAGCAGGGGGCACCGGGGTGGAGCCATGCCTGCATCGCGGCCCTGGGCCTCGGCGGCTCGCTCGGCCCACACCGGGACGCCGACGGCCGCGTGCAGCGTGACGTCGGGCAGCTCGCCGCCAAGGCACCTCCAGTCGCAGCGAGCACGCACGCGCGCGCGACTCGCGTCCCGCGGCCGACTGGCGCCCCGGACCGCGTCGACGGCGAGGCTGCGCGAGGGCCTCCAGCTGGACACTCCGGTGCAAAAGCGGTGGCTGGAGCGGCGGCGGCTCAGCCACCCCCAGAGCGACCCGGCCCGCGCCGCCCGCGCGCCCCGCGCCTGCCACCCCCGACTGTCCCGCCGCCCCGCCACCGCCGCGCCCAGGCTGGCGCCACCGTCACCTCTCCTTCTGTTGCTGTGGAGGCTGGGCTGGGGCCCCCGTCGCCATGGAAACGACGCCGTGCCGCCCCGCACAGCATCGAGCGCCACCCCTTCTCGCTCCATCTCTCCGTGGCCGTCAACACGGCGGCGCGCGCCGTCTCTCTCGCACCCCCGCCACGCACCGCCGCACCGCGCTCCTCGTCTTACCTCTTGCGCCATCTATCATTTTCTGTAACTTGCCACAAGACGCTTCCGCGGGTGCCTGCGTGCGTGTGTGTGTGTGTGTGAGAGAGAGAGAGAGTGTGTGAGAGAGAGAGAGAGAGAGAGAGAGAGAGAGAGAGAGAGAGAGAGAGAGAGAGAGAGAGAGAGAGAGAGAGAGAGAGAGAGCATTCCCTCTCATTCGCCACTGGCCCTATACCCGCCTCTCGTTGTGTTCTCCTTCAATCTGCTGCTGGCCGCACCGCGCGCTCTGCCCTGTGTCTTAGTGCCCACTAGCCGCCCCACGCCGGAAACTTAGTGCTCCTGCTTCGATGCTTGGTTTCTCTCATTATGCGCGTGCATCCGGGCCGGAAAGCCATTTTTCTTGTTTCGGCCGCCGATCCTGGGCGGCGAGGCACCGTGCCAGGCAGCAGCAACCCTTGGCCCTCCTCACCTGGACTCCGGCCGCCAGACCCTGGACCCTGGCCGCGCTGGTGGGCCAACTCGCGGTATCGTTTTTGGAGCGCAGCCCCGCCGAGGATAATTCCGTTTTCGACCCGCGGTCCTCGCTTGACTCCTCGCCAGTTCCGCCGTCGCGAAGGGATAATAGGACTTCTTTTGCACTAAGCGGAGAAATTGAATTTGTAGCTCCGCAGGAGAAAAAAAAAAAAAACAAAAAAAAAACATCCACGAACATCGCGCGCGCCTGATACCATTTTCAATTTGACTTCGCGAGACACGCAGACTGCGGCCGAAACTTGGTGTGGCTTGCTGGTGTGTCTGTGAGCGTGCCTCCTACGCGTGTGTGTGTGTTGGTGAGAGCATGAAAATGCGGTTACCTGTGTGTGTGTGTGTGTGTGTGTGTGTGTGTGTGTGTGTGTGCCCAGGATAAGAAAGGGCCGACGAGAAGGCCGCCGACTTGACTCTCTGCTCCCCCACATGAAGGCCCACACGAAGGCAACACACACATTTTTCTCAGTTGCCTGATGCTTATAACGTTCCCTTGCAGCTCTTGGCGCGGCGCGCAAGCGGATCTTGGAGCAAATTTGTTTCCTTGTTTGCGTTCTTTTTGTTCCCTCGCGTTGCCGAGGCATTGCCCGCGCGCGGCGGTATTGCTGTTGTTATTGCTGTTGTTTTTGTTGTTTTTGTTGGTAAAATTTCGTCTGCGGCCCACGGCATTTCTGTAAAGAAGAAGAAAAAGGCGTTCTGGGTCAAAGTTTTAATTATGTTACCTCCACCACGGCGGAGGCGCGGTGGATGTACCCGCGTCGTCCCGCTTAGAGGACTCTCTAGTAAAAAAAAAAAAAATATGAAAAAAGGGGAGAAAATGAGAAAAAGCAAAAGTGGAAATGGGTGGGTTAAAAGATCCGGCAGAGCGTGTAATGCGCGGACAAAAGGCTGGCCTCGCCGGACTCGAACCCGGAAACAGGGATGGGGAGTCCCGGAGTCCCGTGGGGCTGGAACGCTGAGGCTGGAACGGCGGGCGGTAACGGCCGGTCACTGTGGCCGAGAGCGGTAGTGCGCCGACTACAAAGTCCGAGAACTGAGGTTCGAATCCTGCCAAATTTCTTGCTGGTTTCGACACGCACGGGATCCCACACTTAGCTTAGCTCGCCGGCGGCTGGATGGGAGGCAGAACACGCGACAGAACTACACCCACTTCGGTTCGGGGATCGGCCTTGCACCAAATAGCCTTTCTCTTGCAAACATTTACGTCATTATTTTTGAATTGAAGTAGCCGTATGATCGCGGGATGAGGGTTTTTTTTATTTTTTATTAGTCGCAGCACGCAGGAACGCAGCTTGGGCTCCACCTTTGTTCCCGGGGTAATATCGGACGGCCCACCCCGAAATAAAGGAGAAAACAAAATAATCTCCTCTCGCTGATCGGGCACGGCGGCCGCCGGCGGGGTAGGCATCCCATCCAGCACACCCACGCGCCAGCCGCACCACAGTAGGCCGCACAGTGGGCCGCACATGCGGCCAAAACTCCAGAGCTCCAGAGTTTCTGCCAAGAAAGGACGCTAATTCTTCCGTTTCATTTGCCCTGCCGCAACACGCCCGAGGTGATCGGGCAGGGCGAGAGAACAGAGAGGGCAGGGGTTTGGCTCCGCGGTCGAGTTGGCCCAGTTCCGGGCCGAATATTTATCGGTTGCAATATCGGCGGTCAGGTTTCGCCCTCCATCGACAGCCGCGCGTTTTCCCGTTTTCCCGCTTTCCCGACTGTGTGGGCTGTCGCCGCGGGCTGCGGCCTGTGGCGCGGCTTCATTTCGTTTTCCGCGCGAGGGTCGGCCTTCGGGCTTCGGGGCCCTTGGCCTGAGGCCTGAAGCAAGGTAGCCTGGGTGTTCGAACCCGGGGTCGCCGCCCTCGCCCCTCGCCCCGTTGCGACGGGTATTACTGGTATTACTCGGGGCCGCGGGGCTGCAGAAGCATGGACCTCTTTACCTCCGCTGCGAGCGGCCTTACCTTTATTCCCCCCTCCCCCCTCCCCCGGGCAGTGCCGCCCGCAACATTCATGAGATGAAAATGAGGTTCGGTGCTGAAAAATGGGAGCCATGCAGGATTCAAAGGCGGGGAAGTGCGACCGTGTGCACCGCCACCAGGACCACGACATGCTACGCCGTGCCGACGCCGCGCCGACGCCGTGCCCCCGGGGGGCGCTGAACTACGGCAGCCTGCACATCATCGCCCTGCCCGTCGGAAAATTCCCAACGGAAAATTGCTCAAGAAAGAATGGAACTTTTCAACAACAACAACAACAACAACAAGCGCGTCGTGTCCGCCTGGCGCGATGACAGCACGGGCAAAGCGAAATCAAACACAGTGAGGCACGCTTCTAAAAGAACGCAGCGGCATACGGTAGCGCTGCATTGTCGGCTCCTCTCTCTCACGCGCCAGCTGGTGCATCGGCTGCACTCACTCGTGCAGAGAGAGAGAGAGAGGGGGGGGAGGAGGGGGTAAACCAGTCCACGCAGGGTGGTAGCACGCGTCAGCCGACTGCGTGATCCGCACCGGTGGCCGTGGTGCGGGGTTGCCCCTCTCTCTCTCTAATGACGTCTCTCTCTCTCTCTCTCTCTCTCTCTCTCTCTCTCTCTCTCTCTCTCTCTCTCTCTCTCTCTCTCTCTCTCTCTCTCTCTCTCTCTCTCTCTCTCTCTCTCTCTCCCACCCCCGCAGCCACCCCACCTGGCGGCGGCTACTCATAATTGCGCGGTCTGCGCCTGGTTTGCGGTTCGTTCTTGCGGCAGCGTAAAGCCACACACCACCTTAGACTACTTATCAGCTTCCATCATTTTTAGCGCGAGAGACAGCGCAACGCTGCTGAGTCGGCCCGGTATGCACAGTGGGCCCGGCAGCTATCGCCCAGCCTCCAGATCCCTTCTTATCTGGAGGACTTCCGCGAGGCCCCTTCGGCGGCCCGCATGGCCTGCACCGCCTGCGCCTCGCCGTCATGGCCGCCGTGCGGGCCGGAAGCGGAGCAGGCGGAGTGCCGTTCGTTCATCTCGACCAGTATCCGGCCGAGGTCGTCTCGGCCCGCACAAAAATGAATTGCCCCCGCCCGCCGTGCGGCGTCGTCGTCATCGGGACGACACTGTCGCCATTCATGTATCATTGTGTGCTGCTTCATTCACTTTGAGCGTCGCGTCCACATTGCTGCACGGTGTGCCGGTGATGCCCCCTGATAGCACAGGCAGGCAGCATTCGCGTCATCCGGCTCGACAGGACGGACCGCTCCTCCGGGACTCGGCCCGGAGCAACGCGAAGAAGTCGGAAGCCGACTCGCCGGATCATCGCGTGTGGAACATGTGTTTACATCGCCCGCTGCGCCCACGCCCGCCGCCGCCGTCGTGGTCTCCAAGGGGCCCGGCGGCCCGGCGGCGAGCCTGGCGGGGAGGGGGGCCTCTCTGGAGCAGGACTAAAAGAAGAGAGACGTCTGGAGCCAAACGGCAGACGCCCGAACGCGCGTGTGTGTGCGTGCAAGTGTATTGCGTGAATGTGTGTGCGTGAGTGATTGTGTGTGTGTGTGTGTGCGCTGAGTGCAGACGGAGGCAGCGGGCAGCCCATGTGGTCGCGGGGAAGGACGCCGCGGGGGAAGGGGGGGAGGGTCGGCTCTCCGCGGCGGCGACTGAGGGGGTGAGAGCGCTCGCGCGAGAGAGGGAGAGAGAGAGGGAGGGGAGGGGAGGAGGAAAGAGAGCGCGAGAGTCGGGCGAGGGAGGGACGGAGATAAACATAGCGCACGGAAGGGGTGGAGTGGTGGGGGCAGTTTGACTGCGCGCGGCGCGGCGGCGCTGTCGGGTCGCTCACACTCACCACCCCGCTGGTGCCTCCCCTCCCCCCTCCCCCCCGGCCCCGCCCCTCGCCTTCCCTGCCCTGCCCCGGTTCAGTCGCCGTCGGGTTGGGACGCAGCACGCACCGCGAGGACAGAGGACCACGCCGAGGGCAAGCTCGCCGTCAAGGAGCCCAGCTGATTCGGAGCTAACGTGAGTACCACGGCCCCTGCGAGGGCTCTGCGCCGTCGGTGCGTGGGTGGCGGTGTGGCCCGCAGCCCTGGCGGCTGTCAAACCCCTGTCATGGCCGGGGTGGGCGTGTTGACAGCGTTGACAGCCGCTGGCTGAGAAGCCGGACGGACTGTGACCTCAGCGCCGCGCTGGCCGGCCAACAATGCACGCGTCGTCGCGCAGGGTGCGTTGTTGACGCCAAGGCCGTGTTCTGCTAGCCGCGATGCGGCAAACCCTGCCGGCCGCCCCCCCGCCTCTCTGGCCGGAGACGGCCGCCGGTTTTCCGATCTGGGGTTTGCGCTTGAGACTCTGCGGGTAGCAGGCGCGGTGGTCATTCTCGAAACGGGGCATTGGGGCGAGTCTAGCTAGCTGCCCTGACCCGGGCCGCCATGTTGGACAGGCAGACAGGCAGTTTGACCAGACCACACCCTGGCCGCCCTGCCGCGGAGGGTGCGCAGGGCTTCCTGGCGTGCTTAAGGACTCAACCCGTCCTGGCCCTCCGGTTAATCGTACGGACGTCCCGGCCGGAAGGTTTAACCCGATAGAAAAGTCGCTCCCTGCGGTCATCCCCCAGGGCTGCGAGGTTGGCGGTGGCGGTTCCAACCGCGCAGCCGTTGCCTGTGCAGTCCCCGGTTGGTTCCTGCAGTTTTGCTGGACGGAGGCAGACGGACGCCGTGACAGACGCTTTTTGTCGGCTTTATTTTTATGCGTTTCGTCGGGTCCTGCAGGACTACTAGGCCTTGCATGCACCACCCCTCCACCCTATCGACTAACCCCGCCTGGCCGGCGCGTGGTTCCCGCCGTCGCCGCACCGCCGCGGGGGCAGCACCAGTCAGCGCGGCGCTACCCCGCCACGCGCGGCGATACTCCCTGCCTCGCTGGGGGGCGGGGCCGGCACAGTGGGCCAAAATTCTAAACGCGTGTTGAGCTCCAGAGTCGCTAAATGGAACTCGAATCGAACGTGTGACCCCACCAATGTATTGCTCTCCGAACGAGGAATCTATTGGTGGGGTCATTTAGCGACTCTAGAGGTAAAAAAAAAAAAAAAAAAAAAAAAAAAGTCCCGAATTTTGGCCGCCTTAACGGTCGTCTGACCCACTACTGTGGTCCGGTCGCTCTTCTAACCTCTCTCTGCAGTGTGTCCGCAGGATGGGCACGATGGGGCCGGTGCTGACCTGCTCGGCGGGGCCGCTGGCCGGCGGCCCGGAGGTGCTGCTGCAGGGCTACCGGTCCTGCCTGCAGGAGGCGCTGCGCGTGCTGGTGGAGGCCGAGGGCGCGCCCACCGCCGACCCGCGGGTGCTGGCGCTCACGGCGCACCTCACGCGGAGGCAGGCGGCGCTGGAGATGGCCGAGGAGGCGCACCACCGCCAGCACCAGCTCCTACACCACTACTTCCGCGGCGTCGACCTGCACTACTCCAGGTAGGCGCGGCGGCGTGCCGTGACGTCACGCGCGTGACAGCACCGCCACGTGTCACGACACGTGCGAGGGCGCGCGGGATGCGGCCACACCGTCCACCACTTCCGGAGCCGCCGGCCTGCTGCCCAGCAGACCCTCGTCCAGTGAGTGCACCTGCACCTGCGGCGACTGGGGACCACGACGGACTCGCCGACGAGGACATTCTGTGATTGGGGAAAGGGAAAAATCAGACCAAGAAACTTTCCCTGTTTTTTTTTTTTTTTTCCTGGATGAAAAAGTAGTTTGCGCAAGCAAGTGCGCACTTTACCCGGGGAGCGTGCAATTTCTCAACTTGGAGGACGACGAAGTTTCATCGTGTCTCGTGCCAAAGATTGTCGGGCATTTTATACATTTTGTGATATAGGAAACATGAAGGATAGAATTCGGGAGGGGCGGGTTGGGGAGATGTCCTTCTGAGCTTGATAAAGACTCGGGGTTCGTTTATCATTTTTTTCTTCTTTTATTTAATTTGTTATTGTGTGATGCTGTCGACAAGGCTCTCATGCCGCATCGGGCACTTACGTCCTAAAAGATTTCTCGTCATGTACATAGTTTATAAAATATCTCTTATAATCTGTTAATATTATTTTGCGACAGGACTGTACATTTTATGCAAAGATGTGGCCAGCGATTATCCATGGAGTAACACGATTCAACACCGTAGAACAAAAATTGCAAATATTCGGAGGAACTGCTCTTTCAAGCACTGCTATAGCTTGCAATTTTAAAAAATAATTTTAAAATGACAAAAAAAAACCCAGCAAAACTCTGTGAGCGCTATTTGGGTTCCCGCGGTGACGCTCAGACTCCGCCTTATGACTCGTGCCTTGATGTAATCTTACGGTTACTTGCTCATTGTATCGTAAAACAAGTCTTAGCCGTTAGTTCACAGACCAAACTAAAATCAGCAACATTTTATAATACTTTACATAGGCAGAGGTAGATTGACGTTCGGGTGGCGGTCCGGCCCTCAGTGCGCCGCGAGCAGGCTTTGAAAATGGTCGAGTCTTGAACGAGACGGTGCCTACCCACTGCCCACCCAACGTCACCTAATGAACGTCTTCGTCTGATGTCAGTGCCTTTTGGAGTGGTCCGCCACTTTTTGAAGACTTAACGCCCTCCCTTCAACTTCCCACAGACTCGTCTGTCGCTCCGATCGGGCCGAGTTCTCCGCGACGAGAACACGGCCGAGATCCCCCTCCCCTGGTATTCAAGGTTCGTGCCTTTATACAAGAGTACATGCCACACTCATTCACCCTCTTCAAAGAGAGTGCCTTTTAGCGAACGAACTCGGCCGGCCAGCCTGTCCACCTGCCCTTCGAGTTTAAAACAATGCGTTTTGGCGCGCTTTTCGGTGGCGCGGGAACTCGCAGGGCGGCTGCGCGTCGAGTGGCGATGGCTGCTACTTATTTTATAGCCGCAGTAGGTTCGGTAGAAAAGGATTGCCCTTTCTTGGGACGCGAAGAGAGGTAATTTTTTTTCCTGATTCATCCAGAGAGCTCACTTATTATTCTAGTCGCGCTAGCCTGCGCCGCGTGCACTAGAAACCCCGGCAGTGTGCATCCGGACGCACCCTGTGCTGTGGAGGCTCTTGTCGAGTACAGTCCCTGCCAAGCGCGCCAGCATGGACGACTGGCAGGGCCTGTACTTCTCGAACGCACCTCACAATGTGCCTAGCAGTGCACCATGCCGACTTTCTAGGGAAGCGCGACTGCAGAACAACTATCGTCATATCATTACTTATCAGTGCCTTAAGTCCAGCCGCACAGGCCGAACGGACACCACTTCATTTCACAATTAAGCCTTATCTAAAATGAAAAATTAAAAAAACGAAGCTCAAGTTGGAGGATTTATCAACACTATGGTATTACTTTGTGTCTGAGTTGTTTCTATGGTTGCCTGGAAAGCCTCACCGCTTTTTGCCATCACTGACATTTAAAACCCAAACTATTCGGACCAATCTTGTCTTATCACGGTTTTTACTCTAGCATCAATTCGCACGTGCTATTCGTGGTGTATCTCTGTCCACTCTTTGCTTTGTTGCATAGTTTAGCGAGCGTTTACTATTTTCAATAGTCTAACGATTCATATTGTATAGATAGACCTAGTAGCGGCGGAGCTAATAATTGCAATGTTAATACTGAACAAGTACACTAAAAAGATACCTGTGGTGTTCCCATGGTATAAAAAAATAATGTAACCTCAGACTATAATGTAGCCAAAGATTTTGTTCACTGTATCCACGTCGCTGATCTCATATGTACTCCTCACAGGCCTATTGGTGTTGAAGTCAAACGTACTATTCTAGTCAACATGGACTTTTCCTTCTTACTCATCTAGTCATACCATGGCTCGCGCCTTTTAACAAATTGTATAGAGTTTGAAAGATTAATAAAAATATTCAATGAAAATCCTCGCATCTGAGTTGTTCTTTCCTTTGAAAAGGTTCCTCCAGGTGGAATGGAAGTGAAACTGAAGGGTGAAGAAAAAATGTCAACAACCTGATTGCCTCCTTCCCGGGTCGATCAGGAGTCCGCCTACCTGACCTGAGACCGAAAACGAGGAGGTGCCAAGTGGAGGACTATGCCTTGCCACTCTTATCAAAAGGGTTATTCCTCCAATTATAACGGCAGTCTATCGGAGCTACGGCCTCCGGTCATTACACTCATCATCCTGTTCCGGGATCGAGGTCTTCCGGGTTCGAAATAATTCCAATCTCACCCGCAATCCTCCAAAAATGTGGACATTTTCTATAAAATTTTGTTGTGGGGACTTTCAGGCCACGTGTCCAACATGCACACAAAACGCCGTTGCAAAGACGAAAACAAGACGTCCGGGAGTCGAACCCGCACACTTTAGTATTGGAGGCAGGCGCCTTAACCACTGGGCCAACATGCCGGAGGTAATACGCGGTGTGACATAATACATGCACGGGGTTCAGTGACCTCGAAGGGCGCCTGTATTCCCCGCCACATGTGTTGAACCCAGGGGCCTACCCACCCGGAAGCCCTGCAGGGAGAGGGGGAAGCGCCCAAGAGCCGGATGCGAGCACCTTACGCTAGCCTTTCAGCAAACACTCACAAAAAATCATCACTTTCCCTCGCTTCTTCCTTTGGTGTCCGTGCCTTTTCCAGTACAACACTGTTTCATTTTTTAAAATAATAATTTTTTTTAAAAGTTTTTTTTTTTAATTTTTTAAAAGTATTTTTTAGTGTACGTCCGCAATGCACTGGGGTTGCATTCCGCACGTGCACGTCAGCGGCAGCGAGGCGACGAACCCGACGGGGTGGTGAAGGGGTGCACGCTCGTCTCGGACTGGTCACGCCGGTCGTCGACGCCGTCCTCGCCGTCCTCGTCGTCCCCGGCGTCCCGGCCGGACGCAGCAGAATCCGCGTATTTGTTGAGTGAATCCGCCCCAGTTGCGGCGGTCCTGCCCCGCTGCACAGCTGCCGCGCGCGCCGCCGCTCCCCCTGCCCGCCATGGAGGGGGTAGTGCACCTGGACGACCCCGCCCCGCCCCGCCCCGCCCCGCCCCGCCCCGCCCCGCCCCGCCCCGCCCCGCCCCACCCCGCCCCATCCCGTCTGGACTCCGTCTGCCTGCTCGTTCGGCTCCCTCCTCCTTCGTCTGGCCCTGCTCCTCCTCCTGCTGCTGCTTGCTGCTCCACCAGTGTGTGTCGGCACTTGCCCCAGGACGGTCGCCCCGCTCCGCTTCCACGTCGTCGAGGCCTTGGCGAGGCCCCCATAGCACCGTCATCATGCAGTGGCAGGCAGCACTGCCCTTCGCAGAGCAACAGGTGAGGACGGCGATGATGCCCAGGACCACGGCGACGTCGGGGGCCGCGGTGACGTCATCTCCGGCGCCGTCGTGCAGACTGCTGCGGTGTTAGTTCACTGTAGAGGACGTAATACCACCGTCGTGGAGGTCGTGTCAGAGACCAGTGAGATCATGGTGACCCCAGTCTTGATGTCATGATATTATTTTTGAATTTGTCCGTACGCGTTGTTGCCGTGTGTACAAGTCCAAGTCATTCATTTTCTATGCCTCGTGCCTGTCATTCATTGAGTTGAAGAAAGTGTCCGTTTACTGGACTACAACGTCATGACGAATTCAGGCCCTTGTGCCGTGTCCAGGTCCGATCTGATTTTTACCCCGCCCATGGTTGACCTTGGCAAGGTCGTCTGACTGTTACGTAGTTCTTGAACGGCCCCGACGACGGGCTGACACCTCTCTAACAGTCGGGACCGCGGCACCAGGTTCAGCATCGACCTACTTTTACCAATTATGATTTCTTTACAAGAGAACAGGGAGGCCACTTTTCCCCTTTCTTGGCTTCTGCTTTACCTGGTCTCACCTCCTAGGGCAGCCTCCGCCCCCGGCACGACACCCAGCAGGCTGACCCGACCCGGGATAAACCATGCGGGCGCTTTAATTGAGAAATCGCGTAATCGCTTCATTTCGACAGTTTTTCACTTCACTTATGGCGCTACTCACTCCTATTTTTCACAGTGCTCGCGACAGTGTGCTGCCCAGTGTACCCCCGCCGGCGTGCGCGTGCGTCTTGGAGCGCGACGCGTGCCGGCAACACGCGACCGCGTGCCCGCACGGGCGTGACCGGCCCTCCCCCCTCTCTCCCTGCCTCCCGCGTGCAGTGTCTTGCTCGCACCTGCTCCCCCCTCCACCGGCGAACAGCGACCGGCTGACCGGCCACTGGCACCGCCACCGGCAGCCAGCAGCCAGCCACCGGCCGGCACTCCGAATCCGCAGTGTTTTGTCGCCCTGCCTCCCTGTCTGCCTCGCAACGCGGCCGCTGCGGCTCGCCTGCTCGCCCGATGAGAGCGACAGAGACGGAGCAAGCGCAGTTCGGGAGACCTGGCCGGGTCGCTGGCGATCCAATAGAGAAAAAAAATAATAGTCCTTTCCATTTTTCTGGTCGTCCACCCAGCAGGTCAAACCGGGAAGAAGGACAAGTCAAAACAGGCTAAAGAGGTGCATTCCTGTTGCAGGTCGCCAAGACACCCGGCCCCATGACGAGCGACGCGTTCAGCGGGTTCAGCCAGGACGCCGCCATGAGCGTCTCCATGAACGAGACGGCGGCGCTCATGTCGCTGGTGCCCTTGGACAGGGGCCAGCTATACGGTGCGTGGCGACACATGTCTCCGTCTTCGATGACCAGTGCACAGTGGGCCAAAATCCCGGACACGTTTTGAACTCCAGATTGCTAAATGGGACTCGAAGCGTACGTGTGACCCCACCAACCAATGGATTCCTCGTCCGAAGAGCAATCCATAGGTAGGGTCACACGTTCGATTCGAGTCTCATTTAGCGACTCAGGAGCTCAATAAAACTTGTCCGGGATTTTGTCCGCCTCAGCGGTCTAATGACCCACTGTGCAGCGCACCGATTCGGCCCTTTTCTAACTTGGCATTTCCCCGTCTAGATCTGGCTGAGATGCTGCTGTCCGAGATGATACCCGGCTGGGACCGAGGACGTCGACGACGAGGATGTCGACGAGGAGGATGCCGACGACGACGAGGACTGGGAGGACCCGCAGGGACTGCCCCGCGGCGCGGACGCCGTCATGGACGCCAGCTACCGGCGCCTGCATCCTGGAGGCCGAGCGGCTACCTGGTGCAGTGCGAGGGCATGGACCCCGACGGCGCCGTTCTCGCCGACCTCAAGGAGTACCTCCACGAGGCCAGGGTCCACGCCGCCGCGCCGCCCGCCCAGGAGCGCCAGAGGCCGCCGGGACACCCTTAAAGGGAACGCTATCCCCTAGGGGACCGATCCGGTGTTAGAGAGTCACTTATTTTTAGAGAGGTTTGGAGTTGCATCTAGTCAGTGTTGTAAGCAAGGGCGAGGAAGTGAAAAATCCTGAACGAGCTGAAAAAAAAAATACATCCTTAATTTATTTGTGATACTAGGCTTAAGTTTAGAAGCGAAGACGATGGTGGTTTGCGGTGTGCTTAGTTCATAACAAACTTGAAAAATAATAAAAGAAATATTTTATAAAAAGATTTGGATTGTTTTCGTTTTGTGTGACTACCTCAAATATAAAAAATGCCTCTCATCTGAGAAGAAGAAATGAAAGCAAACTAGACAGCTGCAAACTGCACATGCTACGTGCATCTTGTTCCAATCAAAACTATCCTGCTTCTCTGAATCGACAGATCTTTTTTTTTTTTTTTTTTTTTTAATCGCCCCCATCTAACGGGGCATGGCGAGCTCGACGCACACACACACACACACACACACACACACACACACACTCACGCTTCCGCGTAACCTCTTGATAGCCGGAACAGGGAAGGGTAGGCTAATGGTTCTCGTCCTTTTTGAGCGAGGGGCTGCCGATCCGGATGATGCTGCCAGCGATCGCATTTCTGACCCAGTTTCCCTCAGCGTTTTTTGCACTACACTGTGTGAGTTTGTTGAATAAAAAAGATAAGAAAAACGGTCGACCTCATTTTGTGAGGGTGGAAAAAGGACAATGTGGTTTTTAGGACACGTGCGGAGAAGTGATAAATTGTGTTCTGGAAGATCCGCAAATTAATGGAGGGCTTGTGGTATCGCAGCCACTACGTCCAACCGTATCTCGGAAAATTGCGGACTTTTAGTGGTATTGGGCTGCCACTGCACGGTGGTCTTGGCCTCCAACAACAGCAGGGCCTTCGCGGGCACTGCCATGCAGCGGGTTCCGACGGCCGTCGTGTACTTCCTGGTGGGGGTCACGATTACTAGGTCAAGTTGAGGGCTGCGTGTGTGCCGGCCCCGGCCCTACGGGGCTGTTATGCCACACCGGGGCGGGGCGGGGCGGGGCGGGGCGGGGCGGGCCAGGTAGAGGGTTGGATGAGGTTTATGACGCGCCCCAACTCTTCCGTGTCCGGGTCGGCGGCGTGCCGCAGTCCCGTTCGTGACCCACATTCGAGGTTTTTTTTTTCGTGCCCTACACTTCAGGAGGGCGGGGGTCGCGCACCTTGCAAGCGGGCAGCAACGGCACACCGCCGCCACGGCAGGTGACGCCTGGCGTGAGTGAATTCATTAGGACGCCTTCTAATAAATTTAATATTCTGGATAGATGAAAAGCGGTTGCAGCCGGCAGTGTGTCCCCCGCCGACAAGGCGTGAGGTGGGTCCTTGGCCGAGTGGGCGTGGGGATGCCCCAGGCCTCACGAGTCATGAGCCTCAACTTGCGTTTTGCATGACAACTACAGGTCGTTATCCGCCTGCGAAAAAAAAAAAAGGGACAAACGAAAGTGTCCATCCACGC
>CM060101.1:9308873-9377727 GCA_030522485.1 Stenchaetothrips biformis
GGCAGTCCGAGTGAACCGATAGCACGGGCAAAATTTGAGTGACCCGCGATTCCATTCGGTGATCGGACTAATTCCAGAACAACCGGATGGAGTCGGGGTGATTCCGGGCATGCCCTGTTCGGATCTTTCCGGGCTCGGGCTAAATCAGGAACCTAGCTGGGCATAATTAGGAACAGCCCGGGGAGTTCGGACTCACTCGGAACATGTTTGGAGTTGATTCAGGACTATTTCATTTTTACACGGGGAGAGAGAGATCTGATGAGAGGAGAGAGATGAGTGTGACGGAGAGAGAGAGAGGAGATGAGAGAGAGATGAGAGAGAGAGAGACTGAAGCGAAATGTAAGTGGTCGGACAACTGACTGGCTGCTCCGTGCTGGATGAGATGTTAGATTTGTTTCCTCGCAGGTTTGGCCGCCCCCGCCACGCCGAGGCCGCATAGCAGCAGTGCCGAAGAGGGTTTGTTCTGTCAGCAAAGCCGACGGAGCCCAGCCGCCGGTGGCAGCCGGTTCGAACAACGGAGTCGGAGAAGGAAATCTGGCTGTCTGGCCAGCGCCGCGGGGCGAGAAACGAACAGTAGAAAAATAAAGATTGTCACCACCACTTGTAGATTCTCGAACCGCGGGCAAGAGGGGGACTACGATACCACTGGTGAGCGTTAAACCGAGGCGACTCCCAGACCATGAATTGCTCAACTATACAGTCCGAAAAAAAAAAATCCGAGCCCTCGGGGATTAGAAACTTTCCGACTCGCGGATTGGCAATATTCTACCACTTACCTTATCCGCTCGGCCACGGCGGCGACGGTTTTAACGACCGAGTCAGGCGCATGGACTGCAGCGCGCACGGCAGCGGTATTTCTATCGACGGATATTTGTCTCCACTGGCCTTAATTATGGCCCACTGCGCGACCTGCGCGACGGCGCCTTCCCTGGGACTAACACGCCCCGCCAGCCACAGCCAGCACTGCCAGCACAGCCCCTGGACGCATGCGCAAGATAAAACAACATTTGCTCAAGCCCTTTTCCCTTTTTCGAAGACTCCCAGCAGACGCGGCAGCATAAGGGTGGCGATATTGGACGCCGAACGGGGAGCTGGGCGGGGCAGCCAAACACTGTACCGCACTCGCAGCAGCGCGACGCAGCCCACTTCACGAGACTTTCATCGAAAAAAAAAAATACTCGCCCCGCGGAGGAGTCGAACCCGCGATGGAAATTCATGAAACAGGCGTCCTTGCTACTACGCTACCACACGGCGAAGAAAGGCGGATGGGGGATCAGTCTGGAGATGAGCAGGCTGTCTGCAATCAGGGTGACGAAGTTATCCCGCACCTCAGTGTCGGGGTGGGGCGGGGCGTGGCGTGGCGGGGCGGGGCGGGGCGGGGCGGGGCGGGGCGGGGCGGGGCGGGGCGGGGCGGGGCGTCGCCGGGGGGCGGTTCGGGATCGGCGCCACCTTAGCACGCCCCGCGTGAAGCGGCAGGCGCCCCCGGGGCGCGCAAGCATCACAGGTACACTGCCATAAAAAAAATCACAGTCAAGGAAAAAATAAAAAAATAAAAATAAAATCAGTGTCATCATGATAATGATGGTGGCAACTTCCCCCGGCCGGGGCCTTGAATGAGGAAAGCGGCCGTGAAAACGCCGCGGGGTGCGCGTTCAAATTACCCCTGCCCTCCCACTGGGCGCGCCGTTTACAGTGTGACTTCCTTCCGGCGGCACGACCAATCACACCTCACCTGGGCGCATGATAACGGGGGGCCTGGCAGCATGCTGGCAGCGCGCTGCTGTGTGGGTGCGAGAGAGACGGGATGACGTCAGAGAGCGCGCCTCCTCGCCGATTCGTCATTCGTCCTCTAATGAGACTTGAGCCAACTCCAATCAGCGGCCTGCTCTTCGAGATGCTCGCCGCATGCTCCCCCCTCAGCGGCGACGCGACGCGGCGACAGTCATTTCCAGCGACAATTTGCGTCGCTTCAAATTGGAACTTACCCCCGGCGCTGCGGCGCCACTACAGTGCTGGCGGTGGCGCCCCCCCCCCCCCCCCCCCCCTTGAGAGCGACAATGCAATGGTCCATGCGCGCTAAAGTTGTCCCGGGTAACTGCCTGCGACTCAAGTATCTGCCGATGGGCCGCCCGTGCCGTGCTACTGTGCTTCGGGGCGTCGAGGACTTCGACGGTCGCGCTAAGCGGCGTCGAGCGCTCAGCCCCCGGCGGGGCCCTCCAGAGGGATGGTGGCGCTCTGCGTGGCGGGGGGCAGGAACACTACATCGCGAAGGACCGCGACGACGTTCACCGTTTTGTTTCCTCGGCGCGATTATCGTTATTGTTATTTTGGAGAGGTCTCTTTCTGTCTCTCTCTCTCTGTCTCTCTCTCTCTCTCTCTCTCTCTCTCTCTCTCTCTCTCTCTCTCTCTCTCTCTCTCTCTCTCTCTCTCTCTCTCTCTCTCTCTCTCTCTCTCTCTCTCTCTCTCTCTCTCTCTCTCTCTCTCTCTCTGTCTCGCTCACACACACACACACGTGAGGTAAGAGGGGCGATTCCTGTCACCCTCTCTTGTTTCGCCCCTGGCGGCATCTCCCCCACCCCTCCTTCATTAACGCCCTAACAAAGCCCTCTCTCTCCCTCTTTCTATCCTCGCTCCAAGCCTCTGTCGCCGCGTCGTCTTCTGTCCTTGTCCATCACACCTTCCGCTACCACAGATTTCTTTCACATCCTACCGCAGCACTTCTCTTATGCCTCGCTCGCACCCGCCTTTCCTTGGGACTCTAGAAGCTGTTTTCTTTTTTTTTAAATTAATATATCGGAGCCCATTTTTAGACTCCTTTTGTTTCGCTGGCCTGCTTGCCGAATTCAACGTAATTTTCATCGGAGGAATAAAATATTTGTTTCTTCTTTACCTTCAATCATTCCTGCTAATTTCCCATTCTATTTCGGTCTTCTGCAGAGAAGAGAAATCACCGGGTCTCCTTTTTTTGCCGCCCTCACCGCTGGTCCCTGATAACCTGTAATGCCCCGTAATGACTGGGCTGGAGGCGACGAACAAGCAACCTTAACTTTTTGCATTTTCCCTGTGCTCCTAGCTCCCCTTGTGCTGCTTCTCTCTCTCTCTCTCTCTCTCTCTCTCTCTCTCTCTCTCTCTCTCTCTCTCTCTCTCTCTCTCTCTCTCTCTCTCTCTCTCTCTCTCTCTCTCTCTCTCTCTCTCTCTCTCTCTCTCTCTCTTTCTCTCTCTCTCACTCTCTCTCCTTTTTTTTTCTCGTTTTATTAAAATCGCTTTCCCCCTCATCGTTCCAGGCCTCGTTTGCTCCGAGTTTGTGACTGCTAATGGTGCCACAAACCGTGTGGGATTATCATTATTTCGTGTTCACTTTTCCTCCCTTCAGTTTTTTTCCCCTTCCTGCTACGTCGTTCTGCGGTAAATTTTTCGGCGGAGAACAACGGGGGCGAAGGCAGAGAGATAGTGGACCAAAGAGAAGTGCAGTGGGAGAGACAAAGAAGAAGAGGAAGAAGAAGAAGAAGAAGAAGAGAAGAAAAAGATGAAGAAGAAGAAGAAGAAGAAGAAGAAGAAGAAGAAGAAGAAGAAGAAGAAGAAGAAGAAGAAAAAGAAGAAAAAGAGAAGAAGAAGAAGAAGAGAAGAAGAAGAAGAAGAAGAAGAAGAAGAAGAAGAAGAGAGTGAAGGCGTTCCGGTGGTGCTGTCTCATTAGTTTTCAGAGAGCAGTCAGCAGCAGTCTCCCTCGCACCCTTGCGGGACGCGCCGTGAGTGCGAGAGAGACGGAGCGTCTGACCCACTGGGACCGCGGACACGCCAGACAGATCACCTTCGGATGAGAAGGGGGCTCCAGAGACGCACCTTCACGCGGTTGCGGCCGAGCGACCCGCACCGCACGAGGGCAGCTTGCAGGGGTGCGGGAGAGACAGGGCGAAGGGCCGCCGCTTCGTCTCACACGGGTCGTATGGCCGCACGGCGCGACGCTCAGGGCTCCGCCATACCACTCCCGAGTTGTGGGAAATTCTCATGGTCCTCGCAGCAGGCAGGCAGGCAGGCAGGCGAGGAAGGTGTCCCGGCAATGTTCCTCTCGAAAGCAATCCGATGTTCAGTGCGATAAAAGCTGCTCGCGCGGAGAGAGCGATGCCGAGACATAACTGGCCCACCACTGCAGTCAGCGGGGTTGCCAATTCACACACAAAAAAAAAGGAAAAAAAAGAAAAAAAATCCCTTCCAATATCTTATTTTTTGGAGACGCGCGGGCCTGGCGGGTCTCGTCGGGTGGCTCGTTGAAGGGAAAAACAGACCCGGCGGATGTGGCGTGAAATAAACAAACGCAACGCATAGCAGGGAGCAAACAGGGAGAAGCACGCGTCGTTTAAACGGCCGCCTAATAATTATCCCGTGGATCATCTCCATATTTTTATTTAATTATTTCATTCCTTTTTCTGCGCTCTTTTTCCCCCGTATTATTCATCGCCGTTTTACCCCGAGCGGTAATCTCGCCCGGATTAATTATAACTGCGGACGTGTCCGCCGCCGGCGCGGGGATTCGAAGCCGGGACCAGACGGCGGCGGTGACGTCATCAGGGACCATTGCTTTCCATCGGAATGCGGAGGAAACGCCCCGGAACGCCTTTAACGGTTTAATGAGGATTACCTGCACGGTCCATTTGCAAGCAAAGTGGAGCGGACAGACACACAGACAAACAGACAGACAGTCTTCAGGGTAGGCCCGTCGGGTAGGCAAACCGGGGAGCACTGGAGCCTTGCGGCACGGCCCGCCCTCCCCACCACAGGGGCGCTGCTGGCACCGGTTCATCGGGTTCGGGTTCGAATCCCAGCGGCGGCGCTCGGTTTTCAGGTCGGGCCGCGTCCCGGCCGCAGCAACCCCCACCTCTACTCGACACCCCCGCGCCGCCCGGCCCACTCAACCCTTCCGAGGTAACAACTTTGGAAGTGAGTTTCGATGTACTTGCCAAGTCTTTTGGCGGCAACGCGAGGGTAGGGGCGGCGTCCCTCGGTGCCCTGGTCTGTAGGGTTGCCACCCTCCGTGTGTGGACACCTGGCCCGCGCCCCGGGCCCAGGCGGGGCCGTCCGTGCAGAGAGTGGCAACCTGGCAGGCGGTTATCCGCGAGCTGAATTTGCTACAAGGCTTCGACGTGCTCACGGCCAGCCTCTCTCTCTGTTAACACGGATCAAATCAATATTCAGTCCGTAAAGCCGGGCGAGGGCGGGAGAGGGAGGGTGATAAAACGAGAGGGGCGGCGGCGCCTGAGCCGGACTAGAGCATCGACAGTGGGGCCTTGCGTGCCCCCTGCTCCAAGCCTTGTTCTGTTCAGTTAGGGTAATCCCACTGCATGGAGGGCTCGCAGTCAGACCGGCCGCTGGCGTAGCCTGGCCTAGCATCGCGAAGGGAATCCGACAACGTGCGTTTGAGCCGAAGCGGAGATGTGCCAATCCTCGGGATGGCTGGCTCCCTCCTGGGCCGCCCGGCTGTGATTGATGGTTCGGATGCCAGGCAGCCAGGCAGGCAGCCAACCGGTGGTGCTGGGGAAGCAGAAGCCCAAAAGGTAGGCAACCCTTTACAACCCCCGGAATTCCCTCACGAAAAAGGAAAAAAAAAAATCAGGAAAGGGGAGGGATTTGAACCTCTACCTCACACTTAAGCAGCCCGCCATTCACTTTCCCGCGTGAATCGCCGCGGGCGAGAAGTTGCCGTCTTTCTGGATTCCGCGATGAAGAAGGTTGCGATTTGCCGCATTATTGTCTGACTTGGCCCGAGGAGGGAGGCGCGGGGAGAGCCCACGCCCTCCTTGCCACCTGGATGCCCCCTGCCTTGGTTCGTGTATTCGCGTTCGTTCCTGCCGGGCCGCCCCGAATACAAAGTGCCACGCACCTCGGCGGCTTGTCAACGGAACGCACAGTGGGCCAGAAGACCCGTGCAGGCGGCCAAAATTCTGGACGCGTTTTGAGCTCCAGAGTCGCTGAATGGGACTCGAATCGAACGTGTGACTCCACCGATGGATTCCTCGTTCGGAGGGCAATCCATCGGTGGAGTCACACGTTCGGTGCGAAGTACCACCCAGCGACTCTAGTGACCCTGGAGCGACTCTGGGAGCACAAAACCCGTCCGTGAGCCCAAAATCTTAAGTTCCCCGCGTGACCATCACGCCACCTCTACTCACCTTCTGGTCCCGGACACCTCGACGACGACGCAGCGGCTGGGGCTCCACCACACGGGCGCCAGCGTCCAGTACGAGGAGGTGGCGTTCCTGGCCCACGCCTCGTCCGGGAACAGCACCACCTGCCGACACGCCATTGCGGTTCAGACGGGCTACTCTCCCTGCTCAATAATGAATCGCGCGGCCCGCTGTTCGCATTAGCGCCCCACGTGGTGTTCTCGCCGAGACCGACGCCACGGCCGCGGCCGCAGCCCCCAGACGAGGCTGGCCGCGCCCGGGCCTGCGAGCGCGCACGCCTGGACGCATGCATTTTTAAAAAGTAATAAAAAGGAAGTACTCTTCTTGATCGTTTAAGGAGGAGGCCCGCCTCGCCTCGTCCCACGGGGTGAATGTTTCACCCTGCACTAGAGAGGGGGAGAGAGAGAGAGAGAGAGAGAGAGAGAGAGAGAGAGAGAGAGAGAGAGAGAGAGAGAGAGAGAGATGAGAGAGAGAGAGAGAGAGAGAGAGAGAGAGAATGAGAGAGGAGAAAAAAGCGACCCCCGAAGCAAAACCACGTGCCTAATCATCCCTAAGACCGTCACGGCGTCACCGTCAACATTCCTCAGCTGCTTGCTCAGGGGCTGCGCAATGGCGCGGCCTGACCCACTCCATCCGGCCGTGTTGTTGTTGAGTTAGCCGGCCTATTGGCGATGCCGCGATAAGAAGCCGCAAACAACAACAACAACAACAAGGAGACGAAGAGGCAGTGCTCTTCTCGTAGATTGGAGATTGTTGTTGCGGTGCAGCGAGCGGGCGCTCCATTCTGGCTCAGCGAAAAGGGAGAGGAGAGGTCGGTTAAAGCGACACGTCTTGGACAGGTGTACGGGGCACCGGGGGCGCGCCCCGCCCCGCCCCGCCTCGCCCCGCCCCGCCCCGCCCTGTCCGACCCTTTTACCGTCTCACAGGACGAGGAGAGAGGTCTGGGGCCTTGGGGGCTCCTCGCCCGAATATCCACTAAACGCGAGACTCGCATGAGCGTGTGCGTGTACGTGCGGTGTAAGGTGTGAGTGTGTGTGTGTGTGAGTGGGCGTGGGCGTTTGTGGTCCCGCTCCGAGCACCGCCGTTATGAAGTGTTTCAGGGTAGCAAGTAGAACGCAGGGAACTGGAAAAAGATAAATTTAAAATGAGATTGTCTCACTCAAAGTGCGCGACCAATTTGCGTGCAACCACCGCCGCTAGCCCAAGCCGACTGACGCTGTTAGCCCTGTTAGCTCTTCAACCGGATTACATTGGTGAACTAACCCTGGCAATGATAGTGGCTCTGGAAGCACGCTGGAGGCTGGCCGCCCCAAAGTGCCCCACGAGGGGCTCGGGGTCGACACACACGCCCCGCCCCGGGGCTGCGGGGGCCCGTTTAGTCGCCGAGCCACGCCGCCCCACGCGGAGAGGGCCCCCTGAGGGGCGGCCCGGAAAAGAGGCAGGAAATACTCCGTGCATGAGGGCCCTTAGTTAGCCTCTTTGTTCTCGGGGGCGCGCGGCGGGGCGCACAGTGTGGGGACGGCGGTGGACCGGAGGGGACGCTGCAATGCCAGCGTGAAAGGCGGTGGACTTGCCGGGACAGCCGGACAGCCTTCCCTCGATCCTATTAAAAAGGTTAATGGACCCGGAAAATCAATCAGCCTCTTCCTTTTTCCCGCGCAAATCCTTGATGGGGTTGCTGCGATTGCCGGGGCAATTTGCCGTGCTTCTAATGAAGCGTGCGTGCAGGCAGGCGGGCGGGCGGGCAGATAGACAGGCAGGCTCCGCGGGGGCCCTGTGGGCCTTGTGGGGCAAAGACAAACAAAGTGGTGCGGCAGCGGGGCCCTCGCGGCCGTGTCCGGAGCTTGTCTTTGTTGGCGACGGGGACCGCGGGGACCGTGTGGGGTGCGCCTCGACGCCTAAACTGCGGACTGTATTATGACGTCACGGCCACTTGGAGCGGAAGGCGGTGTGTGTGTGTGTGTGATTTGTGTCGGTCTGCATGTATCGTCTGTCTGCCTGTCCGGAGTTTGAGACGGTCTTATTTTGACCGTAGGTGTTCTTGTAGCGCCAGAGACCAGTCAGGGAACGGGCTCAAAACCAAAACCGTTTCATCTTTTGGTTAAACACCTGCGAGTCCTCGCCCACTTTGCGGCGCGTTCGCGGTGATGAGGTTCCGCGCCAAATAATCATGCAAATATGCCTTTCAAAAGGCGGGCAGACCGAGCCGCCGGGCAGCAGCGGGGCGATGAAGTAATGCGGCAGACGTGCCGCAATTGGCAGTGCACCGCAGTCTGTCTCTCTCGCTCGCCGCCTCGAGCCGCTGAGAGAGAGAGAGAGAGAGAGAGAGAGAGAGAGAGAGAGAGAGAGAGAGAGAGAGAGAGAGAGAGAGAGAGAGAGAGAGAGAGAGAGAGAGAGAGAGAGAGAGAGAGAGAGAGAGAGAGAGAGAGGCGCCGTCCCTTTGAACGCGTCCGGCCGCCATAACGGGAATTTGCATGTTGCACCGGCGGGGGTTCCCCGGGTTCCCGAGGGACGCCCTGGGGCCGTGCCTCGCCGTGCCTCGCCGCGCCGGCGGGTTGTCTTCCTGGGGATCCGTCAGCACCGGCAGCGCATCGCCCGGAACCGCGCTATGAGAAGGGGTGTGCATAAAACTCCGGGACCGGAGCCGGCCTGACGTTTAATATCGCACCTGCCTTCCGCTGTGTGTGTGAGTGTGTAAAAGAAGAGAGAGAGAGAGAGAGAGAGAGAGAGAGAGAGAGAGAGAGAGAGAGAGAGAGAGAGAGAGAGAGAGAGAGAGGAGAGGGGGCTGCATGTTTGTATTCCCACCACCACTATATATAGTAGTGTACCGTTGCGCCCTTGCCAAATGTTTGCACATGATCACAGCGTATGACCGATAAGAGTCCCAGTCGATCCCGATCGGGTGATTACTGTGTGCGTGTGTGCGTACGTGTGCAGAGAGAGAGGGAGAGACGCTGCAACGAGCTGGCTGCGGAAATCTCATTTGAGTTACGCATCGGCAGGCAGTGGTGCCCGCGCCCGCCCGGCCCGGCCGCCCCGGTGGCGGGTGGCGCTGGGAGGAACCCCAGGGACATCTTTGGCAAGCATCCCGGAGAGACGGTGAAGTCCAAACGCGTCGCCCCGTCGGTCTGTCTCTCTCGCACCATACAAGGCGCGGCATGAGTGCGAGAGAGAGAGACTTTACGTGGGGGTGAGGGTGAGGCGGTCGCGTTTTTTCCCTCTCTCTCTTAAGCGACGACCGTCTCGCGGCGACGTCGCGCGGGAAACAATTTTTCCCTCCAGTTTACGAAGCCGGTGGGAGACTTCTGCCTATTAGACACTGCAAAAAAAAAAACGAAAAAAAAAATTACAGCGCTTGAGAAAATTACTGTCTAACCCTGCTAAGGACGAATTTCGGAAAAAGCGCGAAACCACAACCGCAGCCACCACCGCGAGGGGGAAGCTACTCAAAAATTTTGTGTACGTTTTACAAAATTTCTTGAAATTTTTTTAAATTTTTAAGATTTTTCAAATTTGTATAATTTTTAGAAATTTTGTAATTTTTTAAAAAAAATTGCAATTTGTTTAAATTGCCAAAATTTGAGATTTTTTAAAAATTTCTTCAAATTACTCATTTTTTTCGCAATTTCACAACTGTTTGGATGTGGGAAACGGTGTACCCAGGCGCTGGCGATCGTGTTTAACTAAAAATAAATTTTAAAAAATGGAACTCTACACCCCCTCCCCAGTCTTAATGGGGAGGCCTCCTGCTTTACTTCGGTGTTCGGGATGGGAACCGGTGCTATCAGGTAACTGGGGTTAATCCGATCCAGCGACTTCGATATCGTACGCCGGGGGACCCAGTAGGACCCGAGCCGCCGACACGGCCCAACATGGGCAGAGTAGAGTAAGGCAGAGACGATAGAGAGACAGAGAAAGAAAGAAAGAGAGAGAGAGTAGTTTTGGGAGCTTTTGTTTGCGCAGGGTGGTCGGTACCCAATGTACCCCCGCTGTCCGGCGCTCCCAGACCCGAACATGCAGTCAGTGGGCCAGCTTCAAAGGACTTATCAACTCCATCCGACGAATCGGAATGGACCCACTCGCGACCAACTTCGAGTGGCTGGCTCGATCGGGGATCGAACCAGTGCCGAGGCCAATCCGCCGAAGCGGACTGCTTTTTAGACACCCGGGTGTAATGGCCTGGATTGAGCCTAGACCACTACACCACCCTGACTTGCACGTCTGCCGAGTGTTGGACGACGGGTTTGAGTCGCAGTGGGAGGAAGCCACGTGAAAAATGAGAGGAGACATGGGGATTCGATCCCCGGACCTTACGGTCGGGGATCGACGCCTCTCCACTCTCAGCCACCACGGCTCATGAATGACGCCGATCAAAGCGGGCCCTTGACGCGACGATGAGCAGCGGTCAGAGAAAAAAGTTGTGAAGTAATAAGATTTGAACCGCCGATCCTCGTACGGGGAAACCGACGCGTCGACACATCCAGCCACCACGGAACATGATATTCTCAGCGCATTGCTAAGCACACTGGGGAGGGCAGTAGAAAATGCATTTTTCGTATTTTTTTTTTCAAAAAATCTTTATAATGTCTAAAAGTTTTCCACAAAACTTTTCAAATTTTTTATAAATTTTTCAATTTTTTCAATTAAATTTTTCAAATTTTTCAATAAATTTTTTAAAATTTTTTGAAATTTAAATTTTTGGTGTACATGTATTTGGGCAGTTGTTTCCCCCTCGCTCCACCGACAAGCTAGCCTGCTGCAGGGGCGGGTGCCGAAGAGCACCTCGGCTTACAGCACAGTATGGGTCTGCCGACATGCTGCCGGGCGGCGCGCGGCGGCGCGGGGTGAGCCACCAGGATGCCCGCTATCTCCGCTCACACTCCACTGCCTGTGCGACGGCGCCAACGCCACCATGCCGCCGACCCGCCGGTAGTGCATAGCAGGTGCAGCAAAAACAACAAAAACATCAACAACAACACGGGGTGGGGCGAAGGGCTGAGCCGCCCTCGCGGTCCACTGGCCGCCGCGAAAGACGCGCCAACGCTATCATCACGGCCTAATCGCGTTATGAGATCAATTAAATCGGCTCTGAGAAGGAGGAGCGGGGCGGGGGGGGTGGGGGTGGGGCGATACAGTGAGCCGGTACAATAGAAAACCACAGCGGATATAATAGAACCTGCAGTTTCTAAAATTTCTAAAAATTTTAAACGGTAGAAAATTTTTAAAATGGTGCAATTTTGAAAGTTTTTAAAAATTTTCAATTCTGAAATTTTTTAAAATTTCTCAATTATGGAAGTTTCCCAAGTTGCAAAAGAAAAGTCTAAACCTTCCGGCTGAGGACTGCAAGGGCCGAGGCGCGTGAAGGGCCGGGAGAGGGCTCAGAGGGCCCCTCGCCGGACCCTCCCGGGGCGGAGCAGAACTAAGTGATGAGTTAATCCCACAAAACAAAGTCGCTGCGTGAGTGCGTGAGGGTGTGTGTGGGTGTGAGTGTGGGGCACGGTCGCACCAAGTCTGGCCAAGTCACGCCTCCTTACCTGGCGACATTCATCAGGCTTGGGTCGCTATGCTAATGCGTGGCCTGCATTTATGCCCCTTCTGTCTGTCTGTCCGTCCGTCTGCCTCACGGTCCGGGCGACGGGGACAAACTCGCGGTCCTTCCTGGAGGCCTGCTTCGGGTCACCGAGCGGCAGTGGCGCTGGTTCCCGCCGTTGCCTCTGAGGTTATGGGGTACTTGAGGTCGGGGCTGCGGTCCCTGGCCGAAAGCCACGGCCCCTCTCCTACCCCTCCCCGCAGGAGACAGGAAATACCCCCGGCGCTGCCCTAATCCTTCCGGGGACCTACCCTATTTCCCACCCGTTTCCGACCCTAAAGGGGTCGCTTGCCTTGTGCTGGCTGCTCCGAGGGGGGAAACAACTACCCTTTACTTTGTACACCAAAAATTTAGAACTCAGAAATCAAGTGTTTTCAAAACTAACAAGGACTTTCAAAATTTAAAAAACCGAAAAAAAAGTGTACGCAATATTCTCAAAAATTAATTCTGTAGAGCTCCGCTGAAGAGATCAAAATCCAATCACAGTGCGAGTCGCGCACTTCATCAGGGGGTCGGTTTGCCTCGTTCATTCGCAAGACTGCACCGGAACCGGATATTTTTTTTGTCCGCGGAAAAAGATGATAATCAAAAACAAAACAAAAAAAAACTCCGACGTCGATGCCTGGAAAATGATTTTGCTAACATCGCGCCCGCGCCATAGGCTTTTTTTTTTTACTTTTTCTTTTTAATTTTTTTTTCTTTTTAGCGCGTCGTAGATGGGGCTTTCAGCGAAAACAAGAAATCGAGAGCGGGTGGAGTGCGGGCACGGAAAAGCAATTGAACTGAGCACACGTCCGCGCGTCCTCGCCGCGTCCGGCGACTCGGCCTAGTTGGCCATTAGTGCGCCGATCGGCGCGCGGAAGTAGCGTCGCACAGTGGGCCGGAAGACCGGCGCGGGCGGCCGAAACTCCAGACGCGTTTTGAGCTCCAGAGTCACTAAATGGGACTCGAACCGAACGTGTGACCCCCATCAATGGATTGCTCTCCGAACGAGGAATCCAAAGGTGGGGCCACACGTTCGGTTCCAGTCATATTTAGCGACTCTGGCCCGGGATTTCGCCCGCCTCCACCGGTCGTCTAGCCCACTGGGCGGCGTCGCGGGGCCGGAACCCGGAACGATTCACGCTGCGACACTACCAACTGATAGGCAATTTGCGAGGCGCCCTCGGGGCCGATTCATTGCCGCCCTGGGGCCGCGTAAAAGCCAATAGGCAGTGTTTGCCTTCCGCGCAGACAGACAGACAGACAGACGAGAGAGCTGGCTCGCGGCGGCAGCCCGATGGGTAGGCAACCCCGGCGACGCGCCGGCGGCAGTGATGCCTACCCGGCGAACCACAGGCGTCCGGTCGCCGCGGGGCATTTTCGACAGACAGACGACGGAAAGACAGACAGACAGACAGACATACATGTCACTGCTGCGGCGACACGGCCCTGTGCTATCATTGGGCAATTGATAAAGGGCCGGCCCGATGCGCGCGCGCCGATTAATCTACATAAATCGCACTCCCGCGTCCCCGCGGGCCGCGAGCGGGAAAATTTGATTTGGAGTCGCCGCTGTTCCTGCTGTCCGTCTCTCTCTGTCGTGGTTGATTGGCGCGCCGACAGTGCATGGTCAACGCGACCAGCGGCGCTTTTACTTCCGGTTCCGGATAGCCGAGTGGTCCGTCCGGCCTCGTCGTCCTGATGGTCGTCGTTGTCGTTGCCTTCCCTCGTGTAACTCTCTGAATCTGTCAGCTGGACCTGATCTTGCACGTGCTGGGGGCTGCTGAGGACCTCGCCGGCGCCCCGGTCGTCATGACAACGCGACGACGCGGTGCTCGGCCCCTCGGAGACCCTCCTGCGGCTCACCTTGCTGGGCCCGGCGCGCCTACGGAGCAGCTTCCTGCAGGACGGCGGCGGCTCGCTGAAGTAGGAGGGCAGCGCGTCGGCGGCCTGGCCGCAGCTCGGCGTGCAGCCCCGGCCGGCCTTCTTGGCGGCCTTGGCGGCCTTGGCGGCCTGCGCCACGTCCACTGTGTCGCGGTCGTGCACCACGCCGCCGCAGCAGCAGCGCAGCAGGGGGCACCGGGGTGGAGCCATGCCTGCATCGCGGCCCTGGGCCTCGGCGGCTCGCTCGGCCCACACCGGGACGCCGACGGCCGCGTGCAGCGTGACGTCGGGCAGCTCGCCGCCAAGGCACCTCCAGTCGCAGCGAGCACGCACGCGCGCGCGACTCGCGTCCCGCGGCCGACTGGCGCCCCGGACCGCGTCGACGGCGAGGCTGCGCGAGGGCCTCCAGCTGGACACTCCGGTGCAAAAGCGGTGGCTGGAGCGGCGGCGGCTCAGCCACCCCCAGAGCGACCCGGCCCGCGCCGCCCGCGCGCCCCGCGCCTGCCACCCCCGACTGTCCCGCCGCCCCGCCACCGCCGCGCCCAGGCTGGCGCCACCGTCACCTCTCCTTCTGTTGCTGTGGAGGCTGGGCTGGGGCCCCCGTCGCCATGGAAACGACGCCGTGCCGCCCCGCACAGCATCGAGCGCCACCCCTTCTCGCTCCATCTCTCCGTGGCCGTCAACACGGCGGCGCGCGCCGTCTCTCTCGCACCCCCGCCACGCACCGCCGCACCGCGCTCCTCGTCTTACCTCTTGCGCCATCTATCATTTTCTGTAACTTGCCACAAGACGCTTCCGCGGGTGCCTGCGTGCGTGCGAGTGTGTGTGTGTGAGAGAGAGAGAGAGTGTGTGTGAGAGAGAGAGAGAGAGAGAGAGAGAGAGAGAGAGAGAGAGAGAGAGAGAGAGAGAGAGAGAGAGAGAGAGAGCATTCCCTCTCATTCGCCACTGGCCCTATACCCGCCTCTCGTTGTGTTCTCCTTCAATCTGCTGCTGGCCGCACCGCGCGCTCTGCCCTGTGTCTTAGTGCCCACTAGCCGCCCCGCGCCGGAAACTTAGTGCTCCTGCTTCGATGCTTGGTTTCTCTCATTATGCGCGTGCATCCGGGCCGGAAAGCCATTTTTCTTGTTTCGGCCGCCGATCCTGGGCGGCGAGGCACCGTGCCAGGCAGCAGCAACCCTTGGCCCTCCTCACCTGGACTCCGGCCGCCAGACCCTGGACGCCAGACCCTGGACCCTGGCCGCGCTGGTGGGCCAACTCGCGGTATCGTTTTTGGAGCGCAGCCCCGCCGAGGATAATTCCGTTTTCGACCCGCGGTCCGCGCTTGACTCCTCGCCAGTTCCGCCGTCGCGAAGGGATAATAGGACTTCTTTTGCACTAAGCGGAGAAATTGAATTTGTAGCTCCGCAGGAGGAAAAAAATAATAATAATAATAATAATAATAATAATAATAATAATAATAAAAATCCACGAACATCGCGCGCGCCTGATACCATTTTCAATTTGACTTCGCGAGACACGCAGACTGCGGCCGAAACTTGGTGTGGCTTGCTGGTGTGTCTGTGAGCGTGCCTCCTACGCGTGTGTGTGTGTTGGTGAGAGCATGAAAATGCGGTTACCTGTGTGTGTGTGTGTGTGTGTGTGTGTGTGTGTGTGTGTGTGTGCCCAGGATAAGAAAGGGCCGACGAGAAGGCCGCCGACTTGACTCTCTGCTCCCCCACATGAAGGCCCACACGAAGGCAACACACACATTTTTCTCAGTTGCCTGATGCTTATAACGTTCCCTTGCAGCTCTTGGCGCGGCGCGCAAGCGGATCTTGGAGCAAATTTGTTTCCTTGTTTGCGTTCTTTTTGTTCCCTCGCGTTGCCGAGGCATTGCCCGCGCGCGGCGGTATTGCTGTTGTTATTGCTGTTGTTTTTGTTGTTTTTGTTGGTAAAATTTCGTCTGCGGCCCACGGCATTTCTGTAAAGAAGAAGAAAAAGGCGTTCTGGGTCAAAGTTTTAATTATGTTACCTCCACCACGGCGGAGGCGCGGTGGATGTACCCGCGTCGTCCCGCTTAGAGGACTCTCTAGTAAAAAAAAAAAAAATATGAAAAAAGGGGAGAAAATGAGAAAAAGCAAAAGTGGAAATGGGTGGGTTAAAAGATCCGGCAGAGCGTGTAATGCGCGGACAAAAGGCTGGCCTCGCCGGACTCGAACCCGGAAACAGGGATGGGGAGTCCCGGAGTCCCGTGGGGCTGGAACGCTGAGGCTGGAACGGCGGGCGGTAACGGCCGGTCACTGTGGCCGAGAGCGGTAGTGCGCCGACTACAAAGTCCGAGAACTGAGGTTCGAATCCTGCCAAATTTCTTGCTGGTTTCGACACGCACGGGATCCCACACTTAGCTTAGCTCGCCGGCGGCTGGATGGGAGGCAGAACACGCGACAGAACTACACCCACTTCGGTTCGGGGATCGGCCTTGCACCAAATAGCCTTTCTCTTGCAAACATTTACGTCATTATTTTTGAATTGAAGTAGCCGTATGATCGCGGGATGAGGGTTTTTTTTATTTTTTATTAGTCGCAGCACGCAGGAACGCAGCTTGGGCTCCACCTTTGTTCCCGGGGTAATATCGGACGGCCCACCCCGAAATAAAGGAGAAAACAAAATAATCTCCTCTCGCTGATCGGGCACGGCGGCCGCCGGCGGGGTAGGCATCCCATCCAGCACACCCACGCGCCAGCCGCACCACAGTAGGCCGCACAGTGGGCCGCACATGCGGCCAAAACTCCAGAGCTCCAGAGTTTCTGCCAAGAAAGGACGCTAATTCTTCCGTTTCATTTGCCCTGCCGCAACACGCCCGAGGTGATCGGGCAGGGCGAGAGAACAGAGAGGGCAGGGGTTTGGCTCCGCGGTCGAGTTGGCCCAGTTCCGGGCCGAATATTTATCGGTTGCAATATCGGCGGTCAGGTTTCGCCCTCCATCGACAGCCGCGCGTTTTCCCGTTTTCCCGCTTTCCCGACTGTGTGGGCTGTCGCCGCGGGCTGCGGCCTGTGGCGCGGCTTCATTTCGTTTTCCGCGCGAGGGTCGGCCTTCGGGCTTCGGGGCCCTTGGCCTGAGGCCTGAAGCAAGGTAGCCTGGGTGTTCGAACCCGGGGTCGCCGCCCTCGCCCCTCGCCCCGTTGCGACGGGTATTACTGGTATTACTCGGGGCCGCGGGGCTGCAGAAGCATGGACCTCTTTACCTCCGCTGCGAGCGGCCTTACCTTTATTCCCCCCTCCCCCCTCCCCCGGGCAGTGCCGCCCGCAACATTCATGAGATGAAAATGAGGTTCGGTGCTGAAAAATGGGAGCCATGCAGGATTCAAAGGCGGGGAAGTGCGACCGTGTGCACCGCCACCAGGACCACGACATGCTACGCCGTGCCGACGCCGCGCCGACGCCGTGCCCCCGGGGGGCGCTGAACTACGGCAGCCTGCACATCATCGCCCTGCCCGTCGGAAAATTCCCAACGGAAAATTGCTCAAGAAAGAATGGAACTTTTCAACAACAACAACAACAACAACAACAACAACAACAACAACAACAACAACAAGCGCGTCGTGTCCGCCTGGCGCGATTACAGCACGGGCAAAGCGAAATCAAACACAGTGAGGCACGCTTCTAAAAGAACGCAGCGGCATACGGTAGCGCTGCATTGTCGGCTCCTCTCTCTCACGCGCCAGCTGGTGCATCGGCTGCACTCACTCGTGCAGAGAGAGAGAGAGAGAGGGGGGGGAGGAGGGGGTAAACCAGTCCACGCAGGGTGGTAGCACGCGTCAGCCGACTGCGTGATCCGCACCGGTGGCCGTGGTGCGGGGTTGCCCCTCTCTCTCTCTCTAATGACGTCTCTCTCTCTCTCTCTCTCTCTCTCTCTCTCTCTCTCTCTCTCTCTCTCTCTCTCTCTCTCTCTCTCTCTCTCTCTCTCTCTCTCTCTCTCTCTCTCTCTCTCTCTCTCTCCCACCCCCGCAGCCACCCCACCTGGCGGCGGCTACTCATAATTGCGCGGTCTGCGCCTGGTTTGCGGTTCGTTCTTGCGGCAGCGTAAAGCCACACACCACCTTAGACTACTTATCAGCTTCCATCATTTTTAGCGCGAGAGACAGCGCAACGCTGCTGAGTCGGCCCGGTATGCACAGTGGGCCCGGCAGCTATCGCCCAGCCTCCAGATCCCTTCTTATCTGGAGGACTTCCGCGAGGCCCCTTCGGCGGCCCGCATGGCCTGCACCGCCTGCGCCTCGCCGTCATGGCCGCCGTGCGGGCCGGAAGCGGAGCAGGCGGAGTGCCGTTCGTTCATCTCGACCAGTATCCGGCCGAGGTCGTCTCGGCCCGCACAAAAATGAATTGCCCCCGCCCGCCGTGCGGCGTCGTCGTCATCGGGACGACACTGTCGCCATTCATGTATCATTGTGTGCTGCTTCATTCACTTTGAGCGTCGCGTCCACATTGCTGCACGGTGTGCCGGTGATGCCCCCTGATAGCACAGGCAGGCAGCATTCGCGTCATCCGGCTCGACAGGACGGACCGCTCCTCCGGGACTCGGCCCGGAGCAACGCGAAGAAGTCGGAAGCCGACTCGCCGGATCATCGCGTGTGGAACATGTGTTTACATCGCCCGCTGCGCCCACGCCCGCCGCCGCCGTCGTGGTCTCCAAGGGGCCCGGCGGCCCGGCGGCGAGCCTGGCGGGGAGGGGGGCCTCTCTGGAGCAGGACTAAAAGAAGAGAGACGTCTGGAGCCAAACGGCAGACGAACGCGCGTGTGTGTGCGTGTGTATTGCGTGAGTGTGTGTGCGTGAGTGATTGTGTGTGTGTGTGTGTGTGTGTGTGTGTGCGCGCGCGCGCGCTGAGTGCAGACGGAGGCAGCGGGCAGCCCATGTGGTCGCGGGGAAGGACGCCGCGGGGGAAGGGGGGGAGGGTCGGCTCTCCGCGGCGGCGACTGAGGGGGTGAGAGCGCTCGCGCGAGAGAGGGAGAGAGAGAGGGAGGGGAGGGGAGGAGGAAAGAGAGCGCGAGAGTCGGGCGAGGGAGGGACGGAGATAAACATAGCGCACGGAAGGGGTGGAGTGGTGGGGGCAGTTTGACTGCGCGCGGCGCGGCGGCGCTGTCGGGTCGCTCACACTCACCACCCCGCTGGTGCCTCCCCTCCCCCCCCCCCCCGGCCCCGCCCCTCGCCTTCCCTGCCCTGCCCCGGTTCAGTCGCCGTCGGGTTGGGACGCAGCACGCACCGCGAGGACAGAGGACCACGCCGAGGGCAAGCTCGCCGTCAAGGAGCCCAGCTGATTCGGAGCTAACGTGAGTACCGCGGCCCCTGCGAGGGCTCTGCGCCGTCGGTGCGTGGGTGGCGGTGTGGCCCGCAGCCCTGGCGGCTGTCAAACCCCTGTCATGGCCGGGGTGGGCGTGTTGACAGCGTTGACAGCCGCTGGCTGAGAAGCCGGACGGACTGTGACCTCAGCGCCGCGCTGGCCGGCCAACAATGCACGCGTCGTCGCGCAGGGTGCGTTGTTGACGCCAAGGCCGTGTCCTGCTAGCCGCGATGCGGCAAACCCTGCCGCCTGCCCCCCCCCCCCCCCCCCGCCTCTCTGGCCGGAGACGGCCGCCGGTTTTCCGATCTGGGGTTTGCGCTTGAGACTCTGCGGGTAGCAGGCGCGGTGGTCATTCTCGAAACGGGGCATTGGGGCGAGTCTAGCTAGCTGCCCTGACCCGGGCCGCCATGTTGGACAGGCAGACAGGCAGTTTGACCAGACCACACCCTGGCCGCCCTGCCGCGGAGGGTGCGCAGGGCTTCCTGGCGTGCTTAAGGACTCAACCCGTCCTGGCCCTCCGGTTAATCGTACGGACGTCCCGGCCGGAAGGTTTAACCCGATAGAAAAGTCGCTCCCTGCGGTCATCCCCCAGGGCTGCGAGGTTGGCGGTGGCGGTTCCAACCGCGCAGCCGTTGCCTGTGCAGTCCCCGGTTGGTTCCTGCAGTTTTGCTGGACGGAGGCAGACGGACGCCGTGACAGACGCTTTTTGTCGGCTTTATTTTTATGCGTTTCGTCGGGTCCTGCAGGACTACTAGGCCTTGCATGCACCACCCCTCCACCCTATCGACTAACCCCGCCTGGCCGGCGCGTGGTTCCCGCCGTCGCCGCACCGCCGCGGGGGCAGCACCAGTCAGCGCGGCGCTACCCCGCCACGCGCGGCGATACTCCCTGCCTCGCTGGGGGGCGGGGCCGGCACAGTGGGCCAAAATTCTAAACGCGTGTTGAGCTCCAGAGTCGCTAAATGGAACTCGAATCGAACGTGTGACCCCACCAATGTATTGCTCTCCGAACGAGGAATCTATTGGTGGGGTCATTTAGCGACTCTAGAGGTAAAAAAAAAAAATAAAAAAAAAGTCCCGAATTTTGGCCGCCTTAACGGTCGTCTGACCCACTACTGTGGTCCGGTCGCTCTTCTAACCTCTCTCTGCAGTGTGTCCGCAGGATGGGCACGATGGGGCCGGTGCTGACCTGCTCGGCGGGGCCGCTGGCCGGCGGCCCGGAGGTGCTGCTGCAGGGCTACCGGTCCTGCCTGCAGGAGGCGCTGCGCGTGCTGGTGGAGGCCGAGGGCGCGCCCACCGCCGACCCGCGGGTGCTGGCGCTCACGGCGCACCTCACGCGGAGGCAGGCGGCGCTGGAGATGGCCGAGGAGGCGCACCACCGCCAGCACCAGCTCCTACACCACTACTTCCGCGGCGTCGACCTGCACTACTCCAGGTAGGCGCGGCGGCGTGCCGTGACGTCACGCGCGTGACAGCACCGCCACGTGTCACGACACGTGCGAGGGCGCGCGGGATGCGGCCACACCGTCCACCACTTCCGGAGCCGCCGGCCTGCTGCCCAGCAGACCCTCGTCCAGTGAGTGCACCTGCACCTGCGGCGACTGGGGACCACGACGGACTCGCCGACGAGGACATTCTGTGATTGGGGAAAGGGAAAAATCAGACCAAGAAACTTTCCCTGTTTTTTTTTTTTTTTTCCTGGATGAAAAAGTAGTTTGCGCAAGCAAGTGCGCACTTTACCCGGGGAGCGTGCAATTTCTCAACTTGGAGGACGACGAAGTTTCATCGTGTCTCGTGCCAAAGATTGTCGGGCATTTTATACATTTTGTGATATAGGAAACATGAAGGATAAATTTGGGGTGGGGCGGGTTGGGGAGATGTCCTTCTGAGCTTGATAAAGACTCGGGGTTCGTTTATCATTTTTTTCTTCTTTTATTTAATTTGTTATTGTGTGATGCTGTCGACAAGGCTCTCATGCCGCATCGGGCACTTACGTCCTAAAAGATTTCTCGTCATGTACATAGTTTATAAAATATCTCTTATAATCTGTTAATATTATTTTGCGACAGGACTGTACATTTTATGCAAAGATGTGGCCAGCGATTATCCATGGAGTAACACGATTCAACACCGTAGAACAAAAATTGCAAATATTCGGAGGAACTGCTCTTTCAAGCACTGCTATAGCTTGCAATTTTAAAAAATAATTTTAAAATGACAAAAAAAAACCCAGCAAAACTCTGTGAGCGCTATTTGGGTTCCCGCGGTGACGCTCAGACTCCGCCTTATGACTCGTGCCTTGATGTAATCTTACGGTTACTTGCTCATTGTATCGTAAAACAAGTCTTAGCCGTTAGTTCACAGACCAAACTAAAATCAGCAACATTTTATAATACTTTACATAGGCAGAGGTAGATTGACGTTCGGGTGGCGGTCCGGCCCTCAGTGCGCCGCGAGCAGGCTTTGAAAATGGTCGAGTCTTGAACGAGACGGTGCCTACCCACTGCCCACCCAACGTCACCTAATGAACGTCTTCGTCTGATGTCAGTGCCTTTTGGAGTGGTCCGCCACTTTTTGAAGACTTAACGCCCTCCCTTCAACTTCCCACAGACTCGTCTGTCGCTCCGATCGGGCCGAGTTCTCCGCGACGAGAACACGGCCGAGATCCCCCTCCCCTGGTATTCAAGGTTCGTGCCTTTATACAAGAGTACATGCCACACTCATTCACCCTCTTCAAAGAGAGTGCCTTTTAGCGAACGAACTCGGCCGGCCAGCCTGTCCACCTGCCCTTCGAGTTTAAAACAATGCGTTTTGGCGCGCTTTTCGGTGGCGCGGGAACTCGCAGGGCGGCTGCGCGTCGAGTGGCGATGGCTGCTACTTATTTTATAGCCGCAGTAGGTTCGGTAGAAAAGGATTGCCCTTTCTTGGGACGCGAAGAGAGGTAATTTTTTTTCCTGATTCATCCAGAGAGCTCACTTATTATTCTAGTCGCGCTAGCCTGCGCCGCGTGCACTAGAAACCCCGGCAGTGTGCATCCGGACGCACCCTGTGCTGTGGAGGCTCTTGTCGAGTACAGTCCCTGCCAAGCGCGCCAGCATGGACGACTGGCAGGGCCTGTACTTCTCGAACGCACCTCACAATGTGCCTAGCAGTGCACCATGCCGACTTTCTAGGGAAGCGCGACTGCAGAACAACTATCGTCATATCATTACTTATCAGTGCCTTAAGTCCAGCCGCACAGGCCGAACGGACACCACTTCATTTCACAATTAAGCCTTATCTAAAATGAAAAATTAAAAAAACGAAGCTCAAGTTGGAGGATTTATCAACACTATGGTATTACTTTGTGTCTGAGTTGTTTCTATGGTTGCCTGGAAAGCCTCACCGCTTTTTGCCATCACTGACATTTAAAACCCAAACTATTCGGACCAATCTTGTCTTATCACGGTTTTTACTCTAGCATCAATTCGCACGTGCTATTCGTGGTGTATCTCTGTCCACTCTTTGCTTTGTTGCATAGTTTAGCGAGCGTTTACTATTTTCAATAGTCTAACGATTCATATTGTATAGATAGACCTAGTAGCGGCGGAGCTAATAATTGCAATGTTAATACTGAACAAGTACACTAAAAAGATACCTGTGGTGTTCCCATGGTATAAAAAAATAATGTAACCTCAGACTATAATGTAGCCAAAGATTTTGTTCACTGTATCCACGTCGCTGATCTCATATGTACTCCTCACAGGCCTATTGGTGTTGAAGTCAAACGTACTATTCTAGTCAACATGGACTTTTCCTTCTTACTCATCTAGTCATACCATGGCTCGCGCCTTTTAACAAATTGTATAGAGTTTGAAAGATTAATAAAAATATTCAATGAAAATCCTCGCATCTGAGTTGTTCTTTCCTTTGAAAAGGTTCCTCCAGGTGGAATGGAAGTGAAACTGAAGGGTGAAGAAAAAATGTCAACAACCTGATTGCCTCCTTCCCGGGTCGATCAGGAGTCCGCCTACCTGACCTGAGACCGAAAACGAGGAGGTGCCAAGTGGAGGACTATGCCTTGCCACTCTTATCAAAAGGGTTATTCCTCCAATTATAACGGCAGTCTATCGGAGCTACGGCCTCCGGTCATTACACTCATCATCCTGTTCCGGGATCGAGGTCTTCCGGGTTCGAAATAATTCCAATCTCACCCGCAATCCTCCAAAAATGTGGACATTTTCTATAAAATTTTGTTGTGGGGACTTTCAGGCCACGTGTCCAACATGCACACAAAACGCCGTTGCAAAGACGAAAACAAGACGTCCGGGAGTCGAACCCGCACACTTTAGTATTGGAGGCAGGCGCCTTAACCACTGGGCCAACATGCCGGAGGTAATACGCGGTGTGACATAATACATGCACGGGGTTCAGTGACCTCGAAGGGCGCCTGTATTCCCCGCCACATGTGTTGAACCCAGGGGCCTACCCACCCGGAAGCCCTGCAGGGAGAGGGGGAAGCGCCCAAGAGCCGGATGCGAGCACCTTACGCTAGCCTTTCAGCAAACACTCACAAAAAATCATCACTTTCCCTCGCTTCTTCCTTTGGTGTCCGTGCCTTTTCCAGTACAACACTGTTTCATTTTTTAAAAATAATAATTTTTTTAAAAGTTTTTTTTTTTAATTTTTTAAAAGTATTTTTTAGTGTACGTCCGCAATGCACTGGGGTTGCATTCCGCACGTGCACGTCAGCGGCAGCGAGGCGACGAACCCGACGGGGTGGTGAAGGGGTGCACGCTCGTCTCGGACTGGTCACGCCGGTCGTCGACGCCGTCCTCGCCGTCCTCGTCGTCCCCGGCGTCCCGGCCGGACGCAGCAGAATCCGCGTATTTGTTGAGTGAATCCGCCCCAGTTGCGGCGGTCCTGCCCCGCTGCACAGCTGCCGCGCGCGCCGCCGCTCCCCCTGCCCGCCATGGAGGGGGTAGTGCACCTGGACGACCCCGCCCCGCCCCGCCCCACCCCACCCCATCCCGTCTGGACTCCGTCTGCCTGCTCGTTCGGCTCCCTCCTCCTTCGTCTGGCCCTGCTCCTCCTCCTGCTGCTGCTTGCTGCTCCACCAGTGTGTGTCGGCACTTGCCCCAGGACGGTCGCCCCGCTCCGCTTCCACGTCGTCGAGGCCTTGGCGAGGCCCCCATAGCACCGTCATCATGCAGTGGCAGGCAGCACTGCCCTTCGCAGAGCAACAGGTGAGGACGGCGATGATGCCCAGGACCACGGCGACGTCGGGGGCCGCGGTGACGTCATCTCCGGCGCCGTCGTGCAGACTGCTGCGGTGTTAGTTCACTGTAGAGGACGTAATACCACCGTCGTGGAGGTCGTGTCAGAGACCAGTGAGATCATGGTGACCCCAGTCTTGATGTCATGATATTATTTTTGAATTTGTCCGTACGCGTTGTTGCCGTGTGTACAAGTCCAAGTCATTCATTTTCTATGCCTCGTGCCTGTCATTCATTGAGTTGAAGAAAGTGTCCGTTTACTGGACTACAACGTCATGACGAATTCAGGCCCTTGTGCCGTGTCCAGGTCCGATCTGATTTTTACCCCGCCCATGGTTGACCTTGGCAAGGTCGTCTGACTGTTACGTAGTTCTTGAACGGCCCCGACGACGGGCTGACACCTCTCTAACAGTCGGGACCGCGGCACCAGGTTCAGCATCGACCTACTTTTACCAATTATGATTTCTTTACAAGAGAACAGGGAGGCCACTTTTCCCCTTTCTTGGCTTCTGCTTTACCTGGTCTCACCTCCTAGGGCAGCCTCCGCCCCCGGCACGACACCCAGCAGGCTGACCCGACCCGGGATAAACCATGCGGGCGCTTTAATTGAGAAATCGCGTAATCGCTTCATTTCGACAGTTTTTCACTTCACTTATGGCGCTACTCACTCCTATTTTTCACAGTGCTCGCGACAGTGTGCTGCCCAGTGTACCCCCGCCGGCGTGCGCGTGCGTCTTGGAGCGCGACGCGTGCCGGCAACACGCGACCGCGTGCCCGCACGGGCGTGACCGGCCCTCCCCCCTCTCTCCCTGCCTCCCGCGTGCAGTGTCTTGCTCGCACCTGCTCCCCCCTCCACCGGCGAACAGCGACCGGCTGACCGGCCACTGGCACCGCCACCGGCAGCCAGCAGCCAGCCACCGGCCGGCACTCCGAATCCGCAGTGTTTTGTCGCCCTGCCTCCCTGTCTGCCTCGCAACGCGGCCGCTGCGGCTCGCCTGCTCGCCCGATGAGAGCGACAGAGACGGAGCAAGCGCAGTTCGGGAGACCTGGCCGGGTCGCTGGCGATCCAATAGAGAAAAAAAATAATAGTCCTTTCCATTTTTCTGGTCGTCCACCCAGCAGGTCAAACCGGGAAGAAGGACAAGTCAAAACAGGCTAAAGAGGTGCATTCCTGTTGCAGGTCGCCAAGACACCCGGCCCCATGACGAGCGACGCGTTCAGCGGGTTCAGCCAGGACGCCGCCATGAGCGTCTCCATGAACGAGACGGCGGCGCTCATGTCGCTGGTGCCCTTGGACAGGGGCCAGCTATACGGTGCGTGGCGACACATGTCTCCGTCTTCGATGACCAGTGCACAGTGGGCCAAAATCCCGGACACGTTTTGAACTCCAGATTGCTAAATGGGACTCGAAGCGTACGTGTGACCCCACCAACCAATGGATTCCTCGTCCGAAGAGCAATCCATAGGTAGGGTCACACGTTCGATTCGAGTCTCATTTAGCGACTCAGGAGCTCAATAAAACTTGTCCGGGATTTTGTCCGCCTCAGCGGTCTAATGACCCACTGTGCAGCGCACCGATTCGGCCCTTTTCTAACTTGGCATTTCCCCGTCTAGATCTGGCTGAGATGCTGCTGTCCGAGATGATACCCGGCTGGGACGAGGACGTCGACGACGAGGATGTCGACGAGGAGGATGCCGACGACGACGAGGACTGGGAGGACCAGCAGGGACTGCCCCGCGGCGCGGACGCCGTCATGGACGCCAGCTACCGCGCCTGCATCCTGGAGGCCGAGCGCTACCTGGTGCAGTGCGAGGGCATGGACCCCGACGGCGCCGTTCTCGCCGACCTCAAGGAGTACCTCCACGAGGCCAGGGTCCACGCCGCCGCGCCGCCCGCCCAGGAGCGCCAGAGGCCGCCGGGACACCCTTAAAGGGAACGCTATCCCCTAGGGGACCGATCCGGTGTTAGAGAGTCAATTATTTTTAGAGAGGTTTGGAGTTGCATCTAGTCAGTGTTGTAAGCAAGGGCGAGGAAGTGAAAAATCCTGAACGAGCTGAAAAAAAAATACATCCTTAATTTATTTGTGATACTAGGCTTAAGTTTAGAAGCGAAGACGATGGTGGTTTGCGGTGTGCTTAGTTCATAACAAACTTGAAAAATAATAAAAGAAATATTTTATAAAAAGATTTGGATTGTTTTCGTTTTGTGTGACTACCTCAAATATAAAAAATGCCTCTCATCTGAGAAGAAGAAATGAAAGCAAACTAGACAGCTGCAAACTGCACTGCTACGTGCATCTTGTTCCAATCAAAACTATCCTGCTTCTCTGAATCGACAGATCTTTTTTTTTTTTTTTTTTTTTTAATCGCCCCCATCTAACGGGGCATGGCGAGCTCGACGCACACACACACACACACACACACACACACACACACACTCACGCTTCCGCGTAACCTCTTGATAGCCGGAACAGGGAAGGGTAGGCTAATGGTTCTCGTCCTTTGAGCGAGGGGCTGCCGATCCGATGATGCTGCCAGCGATCGCATTTCTGACCCAGTTTCCCTCAGCGTTTTTTGCACTACACTGTGTGAGTTTGTTGAATAAAAAGATAAGAAAAACGGTCGACCTCATTTTGTGAGGGTGGAAAAAGGACAATGTGGTTTTTAGGACACGTGCGGAGAAGTGATAAATTGTGTTCTGGAAGATCCGCAAATTAATGGAGGCTTGTGGTATCGCAGCCACTACGTCCAACCGTATCTCGGAAAATTGCGACTTTTAGTGGTATTGGGCTGCCACTGCACGGTGGTCTTGGCCTCCAACAACAGCAGGGCCTTCGCGGGCACTGCCATGCAGCGGGTTCCGACGGCCGTCGTGTACTTCCTGGTGGGGGTCACGATTACTAGGTCAAGTTGAGGGCTGCGTGTGTGCCGGCCCCGGCCCTAACGGGGCTGTTATGCCACACCGGGGCGGGGCGGGGCGGGGCGGGGCGGGGCGGCCAGGTAGAGGGTTGGATGAGGTTATGACGCGCCCCAACTCTTCCGTGTCCGGGTCGGCGGCGTGCCGCAGTCCCGTTCGTGACCCACATTCGAGGTTTTTTTTTCGTGCCCTACACTTCAGGAGGGCGGGGGTCGCGCACCTTGCAAGCGGGCAGCAACGGCACACACCGCCACCGGCAGGTGACGCCTGGCGTGAGTGAATTCATTAGGACGCCTTCTAATAAATTTAATATTCTGGAAAGATGAAAAGCGGTTGCAGCCGGCAGTGTGTCCCCCGCCGACAAGGCGTGAGGTGGGTCCTTGGCCGTGTGGGCGTGGGGATGCCCCAGGCCTCACGAGTCATGAGCCTCAACTTGCGTTTTGCATGACACTACAGGTCGTTATCCGCCTGCGAAAAAAAAAAAGGAGACAAACGAAAGTGTCCATCCACGCTGCAGAGCAGTTTCGAAGAAAGGAGACGCTTTACTCAATTTTTTGTAAGATTCCGCTTGGTGAGAGAGCCATGCAGAGGGGAAATTTGCGAAAACGAACTTTCCACGGTGTACTCCCTCGGCAGGACGCAGACCCGGCTGCAGACCCTTGCATCGAGAGCAAGGTTACTGGAACAAGGCCCCGGCTTGGCTGCACCTTATCAGTGGTGCATTGGGCGCCCGGAGGGGAGGGGGAGGGGGGAGCAAACCGCGGAGGGTTATGAGAGGTAAACTCAAAACGAGCAGTTGGACGATCCAGTCCGTGCGTGTAGCACATGCACTGGCAATAAACTAGCGGCGTGCGTTGCGTCGCGAGCAGCGTCGATAAGAGCGGCGCGACGCCCTGCCGCCGACCCTGGCCCTCACCTTGGCAGCCTTGGCTCACCGCCGCCGCGCCGCCGCGCCGCCAGACATGAGGGGAGGGGGAGGCGGCAGTCGTGTTTGTTTCTGGAATTTTCACTCGGTTTTTCGTTAGCAGTGTGACATGAGCTGCTTCTGTTCAAGCACCACCCCCCAACCTTACCTTGCACCTAACCTAAAACACATATAAGTACTATTACGTGTTCAAAACCAACATGGAAAACATGAAAAAAGACACTAATAATTCCCGTTTGCCTTTCCGTGGATCCGTCACCAGAGTCTTTCATTCTGCAGAGCTGGCGGCAGAGTTTTACAGCGCAGGAGCAGTGCCCCACTCTCGTTCTGGCGGGAAACTTTTTACGGCGGGAAATTTCGGCGCGTGCTGGCGCGTGTCAACAATGCGGCGACGGCGCGGCGTCCTCCGCCCTGCCGATAACGCGAGCCGTCTGGCAGTAACCCTTCTTTTCCAAAACGCGCCGTTTGTTATCGTGTTTCGGTTCGCGTTTGATCGGCTAACGGGTTTCCGGCGCTCTGTCAGACAGCCGCGACCATGGGCAGTCATTTGTCACAAACCTAACCAACTCGCTCAAGTGGCGCTTACACTCAAAGTACCAAGGGGAAATCACTGCAGCCAAGTTTGTACACCAAAATTCACAAATAATTTAAAATTCACTACAATTCATTAAAATTCATGGAAATTCTTCTGAAATTTCATAAAGTTTTACCCCAAAATTTTATTGAAATTCAACTGAAATTCATTAAATTAGTACACCGAAATTCATCCATTTTCCCTAGCAAAAGACTGCGGATTTTGAGGAGGGCCTGGAAGTGTTGGCATTCGGTTCCGGTGGTTCCGGGACCCTGGCCCTGGCGGGGAGGCTCCGCTGAGTGGCGCGGGGAGGCTCCGCTGAGTGGCACGGAGAGCGGGGCCGCCGCGGATGCGGGCGGGCCGAGGGTGGTCGCCGTCGTCCTGCCGCCGCGTCGCCGCGTCGCCACGCTGGTCTTGACACACATCGCCAAGTGCACCAAGTGCGCATCGCAACGGAACTACGCCTCGTTCAGACGAGCAAAAATAAAAGAAGGAAAGAGTTTGGAGGAAATTATGGGTTCCGGTTACAGAGTGATCTGTTGGACCGTTTCTCGCCAACTAGGCGCACTTTCAGCCCGGGAGTGGGGGGGGGGGGAACGCCGCGGGAGTCATCGCTCGGAGGCCGGCCTTTTGGACGCCTCCTCCGCGAGTTCACTGAACGGAACAAGTCTTGACCGCCGCACCGGATTTTATTTCGGTCGAAGCAAGCGACGCTCTTCGGACGCGGCTGAAAACGATTGTCGTTCTCGCTAAGTCGGCATTCAAATGAGGACTGCGTTCGAGAGGTTCGGGAGCGGCGGCCGACGGGCGCGCGGCCACTGCACCGCACTGCACCGCACTGCACCCAGCCGGCGGCCCTAACAGTGCCGTCGCGATTTGAACTCGCCGCCAAGGGGCGCCGCCAGCCAACCCCTGCGCGACATTCTGTCGCCAGAGCGCGCAACTATGTACTTTCACTCTCAGCTTGCGAGGCTGCGAGCCGCGGGTGTCACAGCGAGACTGCTGCGGTGGCGCAGCCAGTTCGGGGCTGACCGGGTCTCGTCTACGTCGTGCGTGACTTTCCCACTCACTGCCGATAAGTGTTCAATAATCGACCAATTTACCTTTTCAAAACTTACTTTGTCGGTAACGCTGTCTGTTCGATTCCCGCGCACTAAACGGATCGCTGCACTGGACCCGCGGCGCGAGTGGGGGCCGCGGCGGCAGGCGCAGGTCTGCATACGGCCGTGCCATTGAACCTGCTGCACCGCCGTGCCACACGCTGTTGTTGATGTTGTTGTTACGTCGCGTTACGTCCGCGGGCGTCGCGTCGTCGCGGTTCCAACGCATAAAACGGTCCCTGGCAGCTGCAGGTGGCACAGTCTCCCTCGCCACCCACAGCGCGCCGCACCGCCGCACGACCCAGCTGCAGGTGCCGTGCTTGCTCTCGGTCGGTGCCGTCGTCCTCGTCCTCCTGCTGCAGCGAGCCGTCCCCGCCGCCAACATGCTCCCCGTCGTGCTCCTTGCGCTGTGCGCGGCGCCCACGGCGCTGCTCGCCGCCACCACGGTGTGTGCTCCCGGGAATGTGGCGGGTTCGATTCCCGGTCGGTGCGAAGCCTTGTGTGTGTGTTTTTTTTTTTCGCGGCGTTGGATTAGCGGCTTGTGTGTGCGCAGGCCCCGGTGCCCGCCCTGCCGGCGTCGAGCGTGCAGGTGCACTACAACGAGACCTCCACGTCCACGTCCACCACGCCGGCCGCCGAGGCCGCCGATGACTGCGGCTGCGGTGAGTGCGCCCTCCGGCCATCCCACCGAGTTGACGTTCACAGATTCAGATTCGGATTCACAATGGGGTTCGGGTTGCAGTGTGCGGGCTGTCGCGCCGGACGCGCATCGTGGGCGGCGAGGAGGCCAAGGAGGCCGAGTTCCCGTGGCTGGCCGCGCTGGCGCGCCGGGGCAAGTTCTACTGCGGCGGCGCGCTCATCACCCGCAAGCACGTGCTCACCGCGGCGCACTGCATGTACAGGTGGGTGGTTCGAGCCCCGGCTCCGGCGGCTCGGCTTTCCTTTTTTTCCGCTGTTCTGACTGTGGCGACGGGCGCACGCGCCGCCGCGCCCTCAGCATGTCGCCCAAGGACATCACGGTGACCCTGGGCGCGCACAACCGCTCCTCGTCGCGCTGGGCGCCGGGCCGCGTCGAGCGGAAGCTCCGCAAGGTGTCGGTGCACGAGCTCTTCGACGTGTCCAACTTCAACAACGACATCGCCATCCTGGAGCTCGACAAGGAGGTGGACATCGACACCGAGGCCGGGCTCACCCGCACCGTCTGCCTGCCCGCCGGCGGTGAGTTGCGCGTCCGCTCGTTCGGCGCACAGTGGGCCAGAAGACCGGCGGCGCAGGCGGCCAAAACTCCAGACGCGTTTTGAGCTCCAGAGTCACTAAATGGGACTCGAACCGCACGTGTGAGCCCACCGATGGATTCCTCGTTCGGAGAGCAGTCTATTGGTGGGGTCACACGTTCGGTTCGAGTCCCCGTTAGCGACTGTGGAGCTCCAAAGTTTTGGCCGCCTGCGCCGGTCTGCTGGCCCACTGTGCGGCGGCTCGCCAACTTGAACTCGTTCTCGACCGGCAGAGCGAGACTACGCGGGGCTGACGGGCACGGTGACGGGCTGGGGCCGCGTGGGCGAGCGCAAGCCCACGTCCGACGTGCTGCGCAAGGTGGAGGTGCCCCTGATGGCGCAGGACGACTGCAACAAGTCCGGCTACCCGGCGGGCCGCATCACCGACAAGATGGTCTGCGCCGGCCTGCCCAAGGGGCTCAAGGACGCCTGCCAGGTCAGTCAGGGAGGTTCGGCCAGTGCGTTGGGCTGCCTGCTCCTCCGGCGGCGAGGGTGACCGGGAGTGCGTTGGGTTGCCTGCCTCGCCGGCTGCGGCGCTCCAGACCGAGGACTAACCGTCGTGCTTCCCACAGGGTGACAGCGGCGGACCTCTCGTCCTCGGCGCCGAGTCCGGCCCCAGCTCCGAAGTCGTCGGTCGGTATCGCTCTCCCTCTTCCAGCCCTGCGACCGCGGGTTCGAATCCGCTCACAGAGATTCTTTTTTTTTTTTTTTTGTGCAGGCATCGTGTCCTGGGGCCGCGGCTGCGCCCGCCCCAACTTCCCCGGCGTGTACACTCGCGTCCACAAGTTCCTGCCCTGGATCAACGGGAAGCTGGGAGACACCTGCACCTGCAGACCAGCGGCCTGATCTAGCCTGATCCACGCCGACGAACACCCTCGACACCGCTTGCTTGATCTCAGTCTGATGCCATTCCTTGAGAGACCTTCTCTATTTATGATTCTAGTCATTTATGTCATTCGGGGGAGTTATAGTCAACCATGGGAACCCGGGGTATAGGATAGAAAACGTAGATTTTAGTGCACTAGTTAGTGTTGTCATACGTAATAGAATGCAATCGGAAAGAACGTAGCAGACTGACTTGGACCATTTCCTGCAGGGCATTAAGCTTAGTAAGGGTCCTAATTTGTTATTAGTAAATTATTTGTTTATTTGTTATGGTGTTTGAAGATTACCTAGTTATATTATTTATTAACGACCGGTACTTTAAAGTAAAGTCGGTTGGCTTGAAAAATTGTTTGTTATAAATGTCTGAATAAATAAGAATTGTTGAAAAAATATTATTCAATGTTCATGCTTAATGCCGACCCGATCGCTGAATCTAAAATATATAAATGACAGTTCAGCGGAGACTTTGAGTCTCGCGCTGCTAATTTCGAGGGGAATCGATAGATCGACCTCACCAACGAGCGCTCGGCTCCTCTCGGCTCTCGAAGTGAGTAACGAGATCGCCCCGCTCGCAACCATCACAATACATCATAACCTGTCTTCATTGATTTTGCTATGTTTTGAATTGATCTTCGTCGGTATTTGTGTTCGGGAAACTCGCCTTGAGTATCTGATTCCCCCTTGCTGCAAGATATCAGTAAGGTAAGTGAAATAGTCGGATTTTTTTTTGCGTTCGGTATCCTTTGTTGACCGCTAGGCAGAAATGCTATTTGTTATCTTGGGAATAACTCAATTGTTAATTGTTGTCACCAGTTTTCATTGATTCACTGTCTATTTCTTCAAACCTGGCACACAAAACTTTTGTTCTCTGACGCTCTCTCTGCAATGAACCTTTCAACCACTTAAGCCTATTTTGTGGTCATGCTCACTTTTCATTAATGAACTGCTTGTTTCACCATAACACACTTGCATTTCTAACAGGTGACATCATGAGTTCTGGGTTTGTTTCTGAAAAAGAAATAGAGGAGAGACGATTAAAGCGACAGGAAGAATGGGAGAAAGTACGGACAGCAGAGCAGCCGCTTGGTGAGGAAATCCCCTTGAACTGCTTGTCTTGTTTCGTTTTTAATCTCGATATCTTGTTAACTGTTTGAGTTGATTTTTTCAGAGGCACCTGAAGAAGTTTATGATCATCGGTCTTTGTTTGAAAGATTGGAAGAACAGCGGAAAAAGAAAGATGATGAGTTTGAAGAGGCTCATAAGCTTAGTAAGTCGAGTGTTTTATTTCAAGTCAAAGTTTTTTTAGCCCTGTGATGGTCTTCATTGTTGCATTGAATCTTATTTTCTTATGCAGAGAATATGGTGAGAGGTCTCGATGATGACGAAGTTGACTTCTTAGACACTGTTGAAAGGGTAAAGGAAACTGTTGAGAAACGAACCCGACTGGAAGAACGTAAAGAAATAGATGAGTTCCGCAATGCTGTGGCCACCTTAGCTGAAAAGAGTGTTGAGGAGAGACTGAAGTCAGAGATTCGTAACCCTACCCCTCTTAGCAAGCCTGCAAGGTAGTGTAGCAGTTTATCTCAAAAGCATGACTGGAAAGTGTCTAGCAGAACATTATGTTACAATCATCTTCCAATTTTTCACAGTAATCGCAGTTCTCAAATGAAGTTATTGGCTGGCGCTGTTGTTCGGAAGAGGTCCTCCAATGAGCCCTCACCCCCATCTAAAAAGCCACACACAGACCTAAAAGATTCAACAAATGAATCTCTAAGTGCTGAAACCAAACCAGACGTTAAATCTGATCTTGAAATTTGTAAGTTTTTACTTTTAACTTATGAATTTGATGAGAGTGCTCATTTATTGATTGTCCTTACATTGATTTTTTTTTCCTCAGCCGAGAATGTTTCTTCAACAGAGCCTATAATCAAACCCGCCGGAATAATATTACCATCAGGGCTAAAGTGTGTCGGAACCCTGCCAGGACTGGGGTCGTACAACGATAGCAGTGACAGTGATAATAGTTCTGATTCTGATTGTGAGTTACCTCTACCATCACGTTATGATCTTCTGGGCCGCACGACTGAGCTCGTAAAGCTTGCTAAGCAGCCACAGCAGCAACAGCAGCATACTCAGTGAATAATTGTACCCTGTCCTAGCCTCTCTGAGACTGCTTTAAAATTTATTGTTATATTAAGTTTATCTCCCAGTGATATTTAAAGTGAGATGCACTGTATATTTTCCATTCAACTGGTGATCTCTATAAGGTCTAGCTTTTGCTAATAAGGCGTGTTGCATGTTTTCTTCTTTACTCAAGCAATTTGATTATTGTTGTTGGGCTTTTTCCTTGGAAGAGTGTGATATTTTAGTTCTTCTTTCCCACAGGTCCTTGAAACAGTCCCTCATCTGGTTTTGATGTATTTCAATTGTTTGACTCCTGCACCATTCATTTGGTCCAGGGGGTAAAGCAGAGGGAAGTATGGGTGCTTAGCATCCCACCTTGTCTTGATACCATATCTATTTGCTAGTTATGCTTAGTCACACAGAGTGCTGTGTTTCAAAAGCACTGTAGCTATGTAGCAGCCATGCCGAAAGCTCTTTGCTAAACCTGTAGATCGGTCTGCAGAGTACTTTTCATGTCTTTGTTCTGTTCCTTTCTATTTTCTAAATTGCATTCCCTTCGTGATATTTGTGTTTGGCTTCTGCTCTAAAATCATGGTGTCAATGTTTTTAAAATTGCACATGTGTCCTACTGTTTTTGAAGTTGAGATAGTATAGTACACAGGAATATCTGAGTGCATGTTTTAGGTAATTTTGTGTGCTGTAGCTTTGACTGAGCACCCTGAACGTGTTGAACAAATAAGAATGTTTTTCTTATGTTGTTCCTAACTGCTTTTGGTGTGAATAACCGAATGTGATACCTTAAACTGCTGTTAACAAGTTATCCTCTGTGAAAAACAGTTGCTGAGCAACTTTGGACTACATTGCTTCTGAGTTCATTCCAATAAGTAAAGGTCATTTGACACTCCTGTGATGATTAGATTTGATATATGTCTGTTTTGGACTTCAAACTGTACAAAAGAAAGAAAATATGTCAAAATTTAACTTAACCACTCGCAAGGAAGAAAAGTAACATTTGAGTCTACATACCGCTCCTTTGTTAATTTCCAACCAAATAACTAAAACCGGTGAAATTCCGCTTAACTTTCTTGTTTGTGTGTTTGTTTTACTTAACACCTTAAATGCCCTCGTGTGATACTGCTATAGCTGTATGCAAGAAGCAGAAGAAAACAGTGGTATTGTAAGACTGCATGCTGAATGGAAATGTTTCTTGTAATGTTCTGTGAACATGTTCATGTCCACTTGATTCAGATGTCAATAAAAGCACATTCAAACGGGTATCAGACGAAATTTTATTCAATAAAAATAAATGCGTAGGTGCCTTTGCACCTGAAGACCTACCTCCGAGCAGGATGCCGCCGCGACGTCGCCGTCGGGCGCTTCTCGGCCGTTACCGGAAACAGCCGAGCGTTTCCGAACGCGGGGCGGTACCAAACAACCACCAGGCGCACCTCTCGTCTCTCTCTCTCGTCTCTCTCTCTCTCTCGTCTCTCTCTCTCTCTCTCTCTCTCTCTCTCTCTCTCTCTCTCTCTCTCTCTCTCTCTCTCTCTCTCTCTCTCTCTCTCTCTCTCTCTCTCTCTCTCTCTCTCTGACGCGGATGAGTGCGCCGGCGGACACCTCATTAGCGGCGGTCTTGTCCTGGGACACAGTGGGACAGAGACGGCGCCCGAGCCGCGTGTGTGTGTGGCGGGGAATGCCTCCAGAAGGCCGCCGAGGGCGTCGGGCTGGTCGGGCTCCTGTTCGCCCCGCCGCGGCGCCAGCGCGCCAGCGCTCCAGAGAAGAAGGAAGGGGCAGCACTTTTTGTGCGCCGCCGCCTTCACACCTCGCCGACGTACTCCCACCGGGTCCTGTTGGGTCGCTAAATGGGACTCGAACCGAACGTGCGACCCCACCAATGGATTGCTCTCCGAACGAGGAATCCATGGGTGGGGTCACACGTTCGGTTCGAGTCCTGTTCAGCGACTGTGGAGCTCAAATCGCGTTGAGAGATTCGGGCGCCTGCGCCGGTCTTTTGGCCCATTGTAGGTAGCGTGTCGAGCACTCTTGCGTCGACTCCGACAGCGCAGTGGTTCTCATCACCTCTCCCGGCTGGTTCGGTGAATCAGTCTCGATTTTCTCAGGCATTTGTGTGTGTCGAGTCGACGCTTCGCCGATGTTGTGACTCCTCGTCGTTATTGGTGCGTAGCGCGTAGCCGTCACCCAGCGGCCCCTGCCCCATTTTCCTCCAGACAACGAAACGGGACCCCACAGTCACTCACGGGGACCTTCCCCCAAGTCTCGGGTTCAAATGGAAAACACCGCCGGTCACATTTCGCTGCGTTTCTCCACCAGCTGGAACGGATTTAGGCTTTCTGCGGCGTGAGCCGAGGGGGCACAGGGGGCCAGAGGACCGAAGGGTGGGGTCGGCGTACACTGAATGCATCCAGATGCCGCGCGCGGACTGTGGGCTGCGGCGAGGAGTTTTCGTCCAGCCGTGGCGTGCCACGCCGTAGTAAAGGTACCCCATAGTTGCGGGCCGCCATCTTGGTCCCCCATAGTAGCGACCTTTACTACTGCGAGGCCCCGCAGTCAGTCAGTCTCCGAGGAGTCGATCGCCGTCATTTAGTACAACCGCTCGGCGGGGCGGCGGCTGCGGCCTGTTCGGTGCGTCTCGGAACATTAGCACGGCCTGCGGGGCCTCTAGCGTTACTGTCGCCACGGCGGCACCCGATCGCACCGTCTTCACAGCACATCCCTCACGGCCCCTTCCTCTTCCTCCCCGACCCGACCCTCATCCTGAACCATTATCTTCCGCGGCGGGAACCTCGACGCACCGCGTGTCCTGCTCCGCCCAAAAGAGTCCTCCGCTTCCGCGGGTACTCGAACCCGCGACTCCGCAGCTCGTTGATTTATCTGAGCGTCATCGCGTCGTGATTTACCATATCCTCGCGGCGATCGCCGACACGTTAGGCGTGATGATCGCCCCACAGTGGGCTGGCGGCGCGCCACGGAGGGTGGGGCCTGGGGGCGCCCTCGACGGCGTCCTCGCGGCCACGCCCCGCCCCGCAGCGCCGCCGGGCGCCCCCATTGGCGGCGCGGGGACCGTCGTCGGGGACCCTCGGGGTATTTGCGGCGGGGCGGGGCCAGGGGCGCCAACCACACCCCACCAATTACACGTGTCACATGTAAAGACACACACACACACACACACACACACACACACAGTGGGATGAAGTCGTGGAGGCTGCGGCAGTGCAGCACCCTCCGCCCCGAGGACCGCGTCGCGGCGACGCAGACGTCGAGACCCAGCCGACGCCGGTGGGTGGTTCGGCCGTGTGTTTGTTTTGGCTGGAGCGCGTGGTGAGGGCGGTGCGGCGCGCCCCCGCCGACAAGGCAACCTGTTGCGCCGAGCACCCCGTCGAGGCCCTGACCAGCCCCAGCGCGGCGCCGCGCGGACCCATCGCGGCACTCGCGCCCCGCCATGGACATCAAGGCCGAGCCCGTGGACGAGGACGCGTGCAACAACAACAACAACGATGTGGTGCTGACCAAGTCGGCCGCCGTGCCGCACCTGTTCTCCATCGAGAGGCTGCTGCAGAAGAATGACGTCACCCCGCCGGCGCTGCCCGCGCACCTGCAGCACGGCCTGCAGCACACGGTGAGTGAGGGACGGACGGACGAAGCGTCGGCTGGAGTCACAGTGGGCATGTTACGGTCTCCCATTTTGAGGCAGGCTGTACCAGAAGAAACCAAGGGGATATGAATGTGAATTTTGGTAAACAAATCAAACGAATTTCAGTTCAATTTCAAATAATTTCGGGCAAAAACTACTGAATTTTGAGAAGGGACTCAATAAATTTTGATGACTTGAATGAATATAAAAAAAAATTAATCAAATCTGAATTTTGGTGTACAATTTTGGCTGGAGTTGTTTCAAGAAACACATGCTTGTCACAACTGTTGGTAAAATGGACTGCTTTCGCCGCCCCTCCAGGACTCCTCGGTGGCGCACCTGCAGAGACTGGCGGACGCCATCGGGGACAGGCACTCGTCGGGGTGCCGGGCGACGCCGCCGGCCGTGCTGCACGCCGCAGACTCGTCGTCGCGGCCGTGCGCGCACGCGGCGCCCCAGCGCCGGTCACAGAGGTACTAATGTCTTTTATTCTTGAACATTCGTCATCGAGTTTTCAATGTGCAGTCTTCAATGTTTAATTTATATTATTTTCTCGGAAATTTGTAGCGCGGCGGCGGCGCGACGGTCTGAGGACGACGGGGACAGTTGCTCCAGCTGCGACGACGAGGACGACGACGACCATCACCGCGAGGAGCACCGCGACGGCGACGCGGCGGACGACGGCGACATCGAGCGGCGTCCGCGGCGTCCGCGGGGCGGCCTGCACCCGCGCTGCCCGCCGCCGGCGTCCGAGGACCACTGCGAGGAGGTGTCCACGTCATCGCACAAAGGTAGGCACCGAGAACCCGCGCCGTCGCGGACAACTTCGGTCGCATCCGCTTTCTACTCGTACGCGTCGTGCTTCTCCCTCTTCGTCTTCGTGTTGCGAGTGGCGCCGAAAAAAAAGTGGCGAATCGATTGCGCGCGGCATATTGCTATGTTTAGACAGGCCGGTCGCTGTGACACTGCAACACTTCTCTACTGTCGTCTGCTTCTCAAAGCCGCACCGCCCCTCGCCGCGGCTTCCGCCCCGGCTGCGTGTACTCGTCGCGAACCGGGCCGAGAGAGAGACGGTGTCCACGTCCACCTCCTCGAGGAAGAGTTATTCGCCGGCCGTAAAGAAGGCCGCCGTGTGTCCCGGTCGCCGTCGAAGCCTCCGCGACTAGAACGTCCCCAGCGGTGTCGAAACTACAAGGCGGTAATAGCCGCCCCGCCTTCTCGACACACGTGGCGGCGGCGGCGGCGGCGCGAAAAAAAAAAAAAAAAAGAAAAACCATAAAAATGTAAGCGAGCAATTGCTGAGAGCTATGCTGATAGACAGACGCGGGTTAGTTGTCCGGGACCCCGAGACCCAGAGCTCCGCGGTGACCGCGGGGCCCCCCGTGACCCAGGGCCTCTCTTACTACTGTATTATGTACGTCCGTGAAAGGCAGACTCTAAAATCACGGGTGCGTGCATTGTGCGGGAAATCACACGGCAGACGGACGGACAAGCAGGCAGACAGACAGCAAGGTGACGTTGATGAAGATGCCCGTGCTTCCCCCTTCCGCGCCGCGCAGGGAATTATTTTATGTATGACGCGCGGCGACGGCCGGCGACGTGTCTCGGAACACACGCCGTCCGTCATCTCCTAAGCGCCGCCGCCGCCCCGCCCACGTGGCCCGGAGGTCTCTCTCTCTCTCTCTCTCTCTCTCTCTCTCTCTCTCTCTCTCTCTCTCTCTCTCTCTCTCTCTCTCTCTCTCTCTCTCTCTCTCCCGCTAACTGCACCCTCGACGTGGGCGCGTCCATAAATTAGTGCAGCGTTAAGAAGGGGAAGAAGGAGGCGTGTCCGTCCCGCCACGATGTGCCGCGAACAACAGCATCGCCCTGTCCCCGTAGGAGACGACCCTGTGGGCGCGAGGGAGACAGAACGATCCCGCAGCGGTGTGCCGCCTGGACTGGGCCCTGGGCCCCGCTCTGCGCCTGCAGGGTGGGCCACATCCCGGCGCGCCTGCTCGGCGGGCCGGCCCGCCCTGCAGGCGCACGGTCGCTGCACAGTGGACCAGAAGACCGGTGGAGTCGGCGTGGCGTTGGTGTTCAGTCCTTTCAAATCAAAGCCCGCCAACCAAGGCGCTGGCCAGGGCGCGCCGTAAGGGGATCGGTTGCAGCGCCGTGCATCCCTGTCAGCCCGGCGGGGCGGGGCGGGGCGGGGCGGGGCGGGGCGGGGCGGGGCGGGGCGGGGCGGGGCGGGGCGGGGCCCCTCCCTGTGTGTTTGTGTGTTTCGACGGCTAGTTGTCTCGCACCGCTCGATCAACCTCCGCGCGGCGCGTCGACGCTGTAAATTTGTCGGGGCACTTCGGAGTGTCGAAATAATTTGACGGATGGACTGGCTGCGGGAAGAAGCGCCTTTCAAAAGCGGAAGAGTCGACGTTTGAATTGCGTGATCTTGAAAATGGACACATGCCTCGCTGTGTAGGTAGAATATTTAAAAAAAAAATCATCCCTTTCCCCGCTCGGAAAAACAAAATCACACCGAATTTATTAAACATTGGGAGGGTGAAGGTGTCCAGAAAAAAGTCCGAAACAATTACCAGCACCCGCAGGACCCGAAAGACCCGAAGAACCCGAAGGACCCGAAAGGACCCGAAGAGCGGAGAGAACACGGCCGACAGATTCCTGCTCCCGGGGGACTAATTTTACCCCCGTCGTCTCCGGATTCTGTTGTCGTGTCGAGGAAATCGGAGACCTCAGCGACGCTCGGCGACGCTCTGCGGCAATTAGCGCGCGAGCCGAGCGGAGCCGAGCGCGTCTAGGGGACCGGCTCCAAATCGCCACTGACCTTTACGCTGTCAAATCATTGACAAATGCCCGACTTCTCATCATCGCCTGGTGGGCAGGCTGAGGCTGTGGTGGTGACTCAGGAGTCCCTCCAGGGTGAGAGCGCTCCCTCTCTTTTTAGTCGAGTGGCGCCGCTCTGCGGCCAGATAAAAACCCCTCCGTTTATTTGCATTATGACGGCCATTGGATGTCAGGCCGGTGGAAATAAGCGGGACTAAACGCGGCGGGAACGAGCACCGGGGTGGAAGGGGTCGTAAAGAATCCAAAACATAAATCTGCGTCGTGAGTGATGCTCGTCGTGAACGGGAATGTCACACAGCTACACGTGCACACTCCGACACACACACACACACACACACACACTGTCTCGCACACAAACTCACACACATACTCTCTCTCTCTCTCTCTCTCTCTCTCTCTCTCTCTCACTCTCTCTCTCTCTCTCTCTCTCTCTCTCTCTCTCTCTCCACGCGCGCGCCCCACTTTCTTTCTGGTTCTAGCCTTATCGACAACACCTCACTGAACCTAACCTCCGACCCAAGCAGGAGGAAGTGGATGGCGTTTGAGTCTGACGGCGACAGCTTTCTCAGAACGTGCGGTGCGTCAAATGGCGCTGCTTTGGCGGGTGTAATCCTTGTTTGGGAGGCGAAGCCCTGGGTGCGATAGTGGCGCCGGGTCGTGGGGGCGGCGGCCGCGGGAAGCTCGCGTCGCATTAGCCGTGACGACCGCAAGGAGGTGTGTGTGTGTCTGGGGGGGGGGGGGGTTGCTGATCTCGTATCGTGGTAACTTATTGGGCTCGCTGACATGTGTACGTAAATACGCACCCCGCGCGAGCGCTGACGAAGTATTGTGACTCTGTGTGTGTGTGTGAGAGAGAGAGAGAGAGAGAGAGAGAGAGAGAGAGAGAGAGAGAGAGAGAGAGAGAGAGAGAGAGAGAGAGAGAGAGAGAGAGAAAGCGTCTGTGTGAGGGCCATGTGTGTGTGATCAGCATTGCACGTCAGAGATGATGAAACGAGGGGAAAAAGAGCACTAAAGACTTCCGTCCGTGAAAACGACGCGGTTTCGCGCGGCGCTACGAGGGGCAGAGGGTCGCATCAGCGAGCTGTATGGAAAAAAAGGGAGGAGGGGGAGCTGTAAAAATAATCCTCCGCCTCACATGATTAGCAACTTGTTTGCCAAAACCGCAGGACTCTGTAGGGTCGCGAAAGCCATTAAAGCAACGCGAGGCGCCGCCCTTTGCGGTCATGTTCTCTCTCTCTTTCTTTTTCAGTTGCGGAAGTACCAAAATACAAACTTTAAAAAAAAGTTTGATTGGACAACATAAATTACTTTGGTTTTGAAAGTGGACCTTGCTTCGAAAAATAAATGCTGATTCATCTATTCTAAGATCCTCAGGCAATGGAGAACTCACGTCCCGCGACTCGCCCCGCCCCGCCCCGCCCCTCCCCGCCCCGCCACGCCACGCCCTCCCGTAATTGCACCGGCGTCGTCTGCTGGCAGTGCCGGCGCTGCCAACTGTCCGGCATTAAACGATAATTTGCCGTCAAAACGACCGTGACGCGCCACTAGTGCCAACACTCGGCTGATAAAACGACAATTTGCATCCGAGACGGATTGCAGGGACTTGGCCAGCCTGTTGCCCCGCTGGGTTGGATTCGGACGTAAACCTTTGTCATTTTCTTGGCCCGCTGTGCATCCTGCTGCCGGGGGGTGCTTCCCTGAGCTCTTCTCGGATCCTGTGGACTTGCCCCGCGGGACGCTGTATTGTCCGCCGTCTGGCCAACGTCGCGTTCCACCCCATTGGGCCTCCGCGCGGGGGCACAGTGGGCCAGACTCGCCGCAGAGTGGGCCCGGCGGCAGCGGGGCGCGAACGCGGCGAGCGACAGAGACGTAGTCCGCTTGGCTCCGCTCGCTCGGCATCGCTCCGCCGCTGACCAATTATCAAGCGATGCGCCCTCTAACAAGCCTGTCATCCGGCAGACAGACGGACGGGCGGACAGACAGACAGACCGAGCGCAGGGATTGGCCGGCGGCCAGTTCGTCCGCCCTTCGGTCGCGCGGCGTGCCCGGCGCGCCCTGCCACCCCGGTGCCCCTGCGTCCATCACCGCAGAGTCAACCAGACGTCGCCGGGACGATCGACGTCTAATCTGCCATCAGGGGGGGAGAGGGAGAGGGAGAGGGAGAGGGAGAGGGAGAGGGAAAGGGAGAGGGAGAGGGAGAGGGAGAGAGAGAGAGAGAGAGAGAGAGAGAGAGAGAGAGAGAGAGAGAGAGAGAGAGAGAGAGAGAGAGAGAGAGAGAGAGAGAGAGAGAGAGAGAGAGAGAGAGAGAGAGAGAGAGAGAGAGAGAGAGAGAGAGAGAGAGAGAGAGAGCAGCGTGCCGGCCAGTAGACGGCGATAGCGGGCACGCTGCGATGGGATCACTGACACCCAGCGTTCCTCCCAACAGTGTAGCCGCCTAGGGATGCGTGTAGTAGTTCAAACACTCCAGTTCTCGGTGCTCTCGGCGATTCCAACTCACCTCGAATCGTCCACTGCCTGAACATGCAGTGACTGTTGCAGAGGCCAGCGACTGCAGCTCCCAGGACGGCGACGCCGGCGACGTCGGCGACCTCGAGACGCCCCTGTGCTCCGCCACGCCCGCCTCGGAGCCGGCCACCGCGGCCGCGGACCACCTGGACGGCGGCCCCGGCGCGGCCGGCGAGGCGGACGACCGCAAGAAGCGGCCGCGCACCGCCTTCACCGCCGCCCAGATCAAGGCCCTGGAGGCCGAGTTCGAGCGCAACAAGTACCTGTCCGTGGCCAAGCGCCTGCAGCTGTCCCGCGCGCTCAAGCTCTCCGAGACGCAGGTCAGTGCCACTCCGCGCAGTGGGCCAGAAGACCGGCTGGGGTCACCTCGGTGCACGATGCTGTCAGAAAGGCGAAATCAGCAACACTAATAGACAGTCAAAAATTTGGCGTGACGCCCCTCCCGTCCCCTCTCGACGCCACACGCTGTAACGCATGGCTTCCTGGCGCCACCGCCCCTCCCTCCCGATCCTGACCAAGCCGGGCGCCCCCCTCTCTCTCTCTCTCTCTCTCTCTCTCTCTCTCTCTCTCTCTCTCTCTCTCTCTCTCTCTCTCTCTCTCTCTCTCTCTCTCTCTCTCTCTCTCTCTCTCTCTCTCTCTCTCTCTCTCTCTCTCTCTCTCTCTCTCTCCCCATTACTCATTCAGCTCATTAACCTCTCGCTGCAGCTTCGTATGGACCTTTTCCTTCTCGCTCGCTCTCGCATTTCCCGCGCGGGGCCCTTATTCCACTCCACTGTAATCCAAGCCCTTGTTTGACGTGCCCACCCTACACCTACATCACACCCCCGGTCCCGGCCCGGTCCCGGCCCGGTCCCGCTGTGATGCCGGGGAGAGGGTTGCACATAAATCCCGCGCCCGGAGGGTCGGTCCTGCCGGGCCTCTATCTCACCTTCCAAGGATACCTTCCAAGGACGCCGCGGTAAGACAGCCTTTTCCGTCCGCTTTTCCGTCCTAGGGAAAACTCGGGAAAACTCGGGAAATTAGTGGCGCCACCGAACGCCTCAACGCGCTCTCCTCGTTGCTTTGATTCAAATTGCAATCGAACTTGGTCCAGGGCAGGGGACAGGGTATAACCCGGTCAATACACCGCGCGCTGCGATCGAGCCGGTTGGCGCAGTTGGCACTGTCCCTCGCGCGTGGAGTAGCGCGAGGCCGCGGCGGGCGACGCTACGCCCCGCTGCAGGCGCTTTGCACTTGCACGCTCCGCGGTACGCTGTCGGGACACACTGCACAAACACTGTGGCGGCGCGGCGGCGCGGCGCGAGACAGGAAATTGTTTACGACTGTCTCAGCGTGTCTCGGTGTGTCTCGCCGGTCTCGCCCGGCCCGGGCGACATTTCGCAAAGTCGAGGCGCGGCGGGGCGCGGCGGCGGGGCGTTGCACAGTGGGCCGGAGGCGGTCAAAATCCCGGACGCCTTTTCAGCTCCAGAGTCGCTAAACGGGACTCGAACCGAACGTGTGACCCCACCAATGGCTTGCTCTCCGAACGAGGAATCTATTGGTGGGGTCACATATTCTGGCCCACTGTGCGTCGGCGCCAACCCCGCGCGTTATCGTGCCAAGGCGTAGTGGAGTTCGGGGGGCACTCCAGGAGCCAGGCCGACGAAGGCTAGACTGTCGCCGGCGCGGCATGCGGTAACAAGGCGTCGACGCCGGCCTCTGGAATCCCTGGGAGTCTGCAGCGCCAGGGCGGCGACGGCGCCGGAGGACGCGAAGCAGGGCGTCAAGACTCGCACGCCGTGGTGGCGCCGCCACGCTGAGGCGCCATCCGGACACGTGCTGCTGGCAGCCGAACCCTAACGCCCTCTTCACTCCCCCGGCTGCGCTCCTAGCGCCTCTCTCTCTCTCTCTCTCTCTCTCTCTCTCTCTCTCTCTCTCTCTCTCTCTCTCTCTCTCTCTCTCTCTCTCTCTCTCTCTCTCTCTCTCTCTCTCTCTCTCTCTCTCTCTTCCCTTCCCTCACACACTCTCTCGTAACGAGCCAATTAACCAGCAAGGGAAGCGGTCGACTAATTTGACACTTTAAACTGTTCAGTCTTCCGAAACTGATAGTCTGTTTCGTTGAAGCCTCGAGCTGAAAAATGCGGCCTCTCCTGTTGCAGATCAAGATCTGGTTCCAGAACCGGCGCACCAAGTGGAAGCGCAAGTACACGAGCGACCTGGAGCTGCTGGCCCAGCAGTACTGCAGCCAGCTGGGCGTCACGGCGGCGCGGCCCATGTTCCTGGGGGACCGGCTGTGGTCAGTACGACGGCGACGCCGGGCCACGCCCACCCCGTCCACCCCGCGGACCGCCATCATAGCGTTTCGTTCTGCTCCAGGTTCTTCAACTACCCCAACGGCGTGCCGCCCACTTCGTCGTCGATGACGCCCTCCATGGCGGGGCCCATGGCGGGGCCAATGGCGGGGCCCATGGCGGGCCCCATGGCGGGCGGCCTGCCCATGGGCGGCGGGCTGCGAGTGGCCGGCATGGGTCCGCACGGGGCCGGCCTGATGCAGCACCACCTAGCCGTCCCCATACCGCCACCCGGGGGGCCGCAGCACCCGCGGCCCCCGATGTACCCGCACCCCATGCACCTGCACCCCCACCCCCACCCCCACCAGCCGCAGCACCCGCTGCTCGGCCCCTCGCTCAGTCCAGGCTCTTCGCCGCACTAGGACCGCGTGCGCCTTGTGTAGACTATTTAAGTAATTTTGTAAAAAAAAAAAATAAATAAATATTAATAATAAATGAATAACTTAAAAATACACACAGTTTTAAAGTGAGTATTGTATCTCTCCCGGAGTGCACCCTCCGCAGGGAACGGGATCTAGGCCGCTGCACCTAATCACTCTGCGCGTCGCTGGTCGCCGCGTCGCGTCGCGTCGCGCCGCGCCGCCGCAGACAGTCACCGGCCTGTGGAGTGGTCAATTGGAGCGGTCTCGCCTCCTAATGAACGCATCCTGAGTGCGTGGCACAGGAGTAATCTCCCTGCCTGCATCTGATAAGAAGCTCCTCTCGTCGCGCGTCGGCGTGAAGGTGGCGGCGGGGTCGCGGCTGTGTGAGCGTGTCTGACTGTGCCCCGGTGTGACGGCCATGCCGCGTCTTTGGTCGAAATGAACGGAGGTTTAACTGATATGCACACGGTCCTCGCTACCGGGTGTCGCCATGTGTGCGCTCTGCGCCGCCCCGCGCCGCCCTGCGCTCTGCCAACAGTGCGACAGTCACACTAGAACGCGGAGGACGCCGATGCGAGTCGCGTCAAGGATGCATTGTTCAAACCTCTCTTCAGAAAAAATAAAAATAATAAAAAAAATAGCTAGGCTCATTAAACATGAAAGCAGATGATATACATTTCATTTTCATAAACTGTACTTTTGCGCTAACCAAAGAGGTTCGTTGGAAAGATGATTTGAAAAATACTAGTCGGTGGAACACCTTAATGTGCCTCATACTTTTTTTGGGGGGTATGTTTGAAAATGTAAGTGTCGTCTGCTGCGAATTCCGACTGCGCGTGAATACATATGTTTTTAATTTCTGGCAAACAGAGCGATTGCAGAGTAGCGGCCTCGCCGCCGCGGTCAGGCAACTTACGCGGGGGAGGCGACACGACGCGACAATTTTCCAATTTCCAGCTGTCCAGCGGCGGAGGGGGCATCTGCACTGGATCTGGAAACGTGTGGCCGCGCAGCCAAGGGCACGCCAGCGGCCATCCAATCAGCTTCCTTCCAAAAGGTGACAAAACAGAGCGACTCGGCGCGGACGGACGGGGAGGGAAGGAGGGGTTCCGGTGAATGGCGGCCGCGGGGCCAGGTCCACGACGAACTCTTATCTCGGCGGCAGTACTCACGGCGGCCGCGGGGAGCAGACACGGACAGGGAGCGGGCGCAATCGCAGGGCGCGTTCATCACCGGAACGATTGTTCGGGCATCGTTCCCACCAGCGTTCGTCGTGTGGACAGGACAGGCAATCGTATTCACCGCCGTCTGTGTCAACAATCAATCGGTGACAGTGGATGGTACCACCAGATGTGGGATAAACCGGCGATCGCTTTCACCAGCGTGAGAACAACATCAGCGGCAGTGACCGTTTTCATCAGATTTGGGGGAAATCGGTAATCGGTGGCCATTTTCACCAGAGTTGGAAAACACCTTTGGCCGTTTTCACCAGCGGGTTGACTATCGGTCAGTGGCAGTGGTCTGCTTCACCTGTCTGTAAACAGTCCTGGACCAGTGCGACTATGGCCCAGCAGGGTGTGCAGAACCCTGGCTGATTCGTGCGCTGAGAAGGTCGCGTGTAGCGAAGCAGCGAAGCAACCTCCAGCTGGTCCGTAAGGATGTATGCCAGTAGGGCCGGCCATCCTGCTCCAAGAGAGCGCCGTCGTGTGGGTTTGTGACCGTCGCAGCGTCCGCCTCCGTTCCTGCAGGACCCCAGGTAAGGCGGCTTCAGCGACGCCGTGTCCCAAATGTGAAAATCCCCGAACCTGGAGTGAATTACAACACTTATCCCTCCGCGTGTTATCTGTGATTTACGGTGCTACCTCTGCCTTTCTCTATCTCCCTCTTCCTCTCTTCCTCTCTCTCGTCCCAAGACATTGCGGAGCGGGAGAATGACTCTGCAAATATTGGCGCGTTACGTGGATATGCACGTCACACCCACAAGATTTTGGTTTCAGAAAATGCCCAGTTCAATTTTGTTATAGTTTGAATTTTGTTCCAGGTACCTCTATGATGGCCAATGCCTTCGCCCAGAAACTGAGTTCGGCGTTGTAGGCTGAGCACCTGCCGCCCCACACTCCCACCCTCCACCGCCTCGCCATGGTGGGGCAAACCGCGGCCGGGGGCAGGACGGAGGTCAAGAAGGCCGAGGCCGCCGTCAGCGAACACGAGGCCAAAAGGGTCGAGTCCACCCTCAACGGGGGCACCAAGGCCGAGGCCGCCGTCAGTGAAGACGAGGCCAAGAAGGCGGAGGCCGCCGTACACGCAGACGAGGACCAACGCGACGAGGCCGTGAACGAGGATGATCCTGCAACGGCCGACAGGGAGGCTGCCCTGGATACCGCTGAAGGGGCGGCGGTCCCCCTGACGAGGCCGACGCTGGCCTCCTCCAAGGAGGCCGAGGCCGAGGACGCCGCCGTCCCCGCCGAGCAGGAGAAACTGCTCAGCAGCAAGAACGGCGACGTCAAAAAGGTACGCGATTGTTTACGGAAAATATTGGTTAAAAAAAATGGCGATGCTGTATTTGAACCCTCGATTTGCGCAGAAGGTGGAGCAGTTCGAGCTGGAGGAGAAGTTCGACTTCTGGGGTCTAACGCTGCGCGAGAAGATGCGGTACATCCGGAAGAACATCACGGTGGAGCCGATGCTGGCCATGTACACCATCCCCAGCGTGTTGGCCAGCCTGGCGACGCAGAACCTCAACCTGGAGAAGGCGTGCCGGGTCAACCTGGGCTACGACGACGTGGTCTGCGACGCCCTGACGGCGCGCATCACCGCCAACTACACCCTGGAGGAGGCCGAGGTGGGTGGGTGCAGTCCCTTGCGGTAGGTCCCGATCCCAGCCGATGATGACAGCCGCCAGCAGACAGTGCCGCCAACGCAAATACCTGCGGAGCGGCGACCGATAGCGGCCTCGCCCCCAACCGATAAATGTGTCGCGGTGTCGGGGCAGCCCTTACGGCTTATCGAACTTAAGGCGGTAATCGCACTGCAAATACCAACAGCCATCTAATTAGGATCACCATTATCGCCCGGAACATTTCCTTTTTTTTTTTTTTTTTTTTTTTTTGCAAAAATTGCTGTTAGTTACTTTTAGCCCATCTACCTTTAATTTTAATTATTTTTTTAAAAATATTTTTTTTATTAAAGAGGACATCACTTTTTTTTCACCCCCTGTTCTCCAGGTGCAAAAGCTGACGGCCAGCATGGCGGGCTGGAAGACGTTCATCCAGAGCTCGCTTCCCGCCCTGCTGATCCTCTTCGTGGGCTCCTGGTCGGACCGGCACGGGCGCCGGAAGCCCTGCATGCTGCTGCCCATCGTGGGCGAGCTGCTCACCAGCATCGGGCTGCTCGTCTGCACCTACTTCTACTACGAGCTGCCCATTGAGGCCGCCACGGTGGGTATGGGCCCACTGTGCCCCGTGCCCCGCTGCCGGCACCGCGGCGACCCGGAGCGCGCCGAGCGCCCGACGACGGGCCACAGGCAACCCGCCTGCACGCGGCCGTGGCGGGTTGCCTACCCCCGGGCGCTCCTCGACCAACAATAATTTATCCCTTTATCACGGCCTGAAAAAAAAAAAAAAAAAAAAAAAGCCACTTGAAACAATTCTCTGACCGGCAGTTCTCCGAGGCGGTGTTCCCCGCCATGACCGGCGGCTGGTTCGTCATGTTCATGGCCGTGTTCACGTACATCGCCGACGTGACGACGGAGGCCGACCGCACCTTCCGCATCGGCGTCGTCAACGTCTTCTTCTCCATCGGCATCCCCATCGGCATGGCGCTGTCCGGCGTCGCGCACCGCCTCATCGGGTGCGTGTCACAGTGGGCCAAAACGCTCGACGCGTTGTGAGCTCCAGAGTCGCTAGAGGGGACTCGAATCGAACGTGTGACCCCACCAATGGATTGCTCTCCGAACGAGGAATCCATTGGTGGGCTCACATGAACCGTAGGTAACCCAACTTGACCGGCGCGGCAGGTTCTACGGCGTGTTCTCGCTGTCGACCTGCATGTACGTGTGCAGCTTCTGGTGGGGCTACACGCAGGTCAAGGAGGAGCCCAAGAAGTGGACGGGCGAGGGCCCCGCGCCCCACGGCGTCGTCGGCTTCCTCAAGGACTTCTTCGACGTGCGGTACCTGCTGGAGACGATTCGCACGTGCTTCAAGAAGGGCGAAAACAACCGCCGCGTCAAGGTCATCCTGCTCATGGTGGTGGTCATGCTGGTCATCGGCCCTCTGCACGGTACAAGCACAACTTCTACTATTTTTTTAAAATCAAAATTTAACAAATTAACACATTTTTCATATTTGAAAAATTTAACGAAATTTTGAATTTACATCGAATGTTGTAGGTGAGAACACTGTGATGTACCTGTTCGTCCGGCTCCGGTTCAACTGGGACGAGCTGGACTTCAGTCTTTTCTCGACGTACTCCGTGATATCGAACCTCGTGGGTAGGTCGCCCGATGAACTTCGCCCTGCAGCTACGCACAGCGGGCCAGAAGACCGGTGAAGGCGGTCAAAATCCCGGACGCGTTTTGAGCCCCACATTCGCTAAATGGGACTCGGTCCGAACGTGTGACCCCACCAACGAGGAATCCGCCTGCGCCGGTCTTCTGGCCTGGCCCACTGTGCGCCCTCGCGGGCGGACTGTTTGACGGCGTCCTGACGCAGGCACGATGCTGTCCGTTGGGCTGTTCAGCTCGCTGCTCAAGTACGACGACAGCGTGATCGGCATGATGTCCTGCGCGTCCAAGATCCTGGCCGGCTTCATCTACGCCTTCGCCGCCACCGTCAGCGTGCTGCTCATCGGTATAGGCGCTGCCAACACACTGCCCAGAGAAAAGAAAATGTGCCGGAAATTTATCATGTATTTTGTGTTGTATGCCAGCCCCTCTCGTGGACATGATGAACGGCACGTCCTTCATCGCCATGAGGGCCATGGCCTCCAAGATGGTCCCCAGCGACGAGCTCGGTAAGGTTGGGCCGTGAGCACTGGTTCGGCTTCGGGCTTAGGACCCACTGTGCACCTCTCTGCTGTCTCAGCCACCGACACACCTCCACATTTTGCCTTTCGGGTGTGCAGGTAAAGTGAATTCGCTGTTCGGGGCGTGCGAGGCCATGATGCCCGTGGTGTGCGGCCCACTGTACTCCAAGGTCTACCAGCTCACCATGCAGGAGCTCCCCGGCGGCTTCTTCCTGGTCGGGGGTATCATCACGTTCCCCGCCTTCCTTATCTTTGGGTTAGAATCGGGCAGCGCACTGAGCCAAGTCACCGGACTCAAATAACCACACGGTCATTTGGTGTAACTGATGTTTTTCTTCTTTTATTTCAGCTGGTACTATTACGAAGCAAGGAAAGACCGCAAGAGAAAAGCTACCATCCAGACTCCAAGAAAGGTCCCATAGACTTTGTTTGTTTAGATTAATTATGTTGTTACAAATAAAGTATTCAGTTTGTAAGGAAGTGCTCCTTTTGATTTTGATGAGGCTGATGGAGGTCATTTGGTTAAAGAGAGAGACTCATGTAGGCAAGACAGATATTTGAACCATTTATTCAGAATTTTCATTATGCTGACTCGGAGAGCTTGGATACAAAGAAAAGCCAACTTACAGTGGTATGTTTCAATACATTACAGATTTTCATACATATTGCACAAACACACAAAAAGAAATCTCACATGCATACACACTTATAAATAAAAATGGACCATTTACTGTTATCTTGAATTTAAGCCCCAGCAGCTTTCATTACCCTGTCAAAGTTTAAGTGCGTTATAAACATAAAATTGTATAACTCACTGTCATTACCATTAAGCAATGGTGACACTAGTACCATTCCTTCCACATTATAATCATTTTCTCATGATTTCTCATAGGGATAAGAGGATAAAATTAATCTTGTTCAGAACAATGATTAGAAACAGGTATAGAAAAAACAATAAAAATAATATAGCAGTATGGTCTCTTTGAAAAACAATTGGGACAGGATTCACACAAATGTCCTCACACCTTCCTCTGGCCAAACATTATTTTAACATTTGGAAAATTGTAAAAGAAATTACCATGTCAACATGATTTGTCAACACCAAAGTCAACATGATTTTGAAATTTGATATATAAAAATAGCAGAAGTATACGCCAATGAACAGTATCAGAAATTAACCAGCTGAAACAAGGGAATGGGCCAGCCACACACCATACGCTGCACCTGATTTAATATATTAATTTGTACTTAGTTTATTCCAAAACTGAAATACTGTTGTTCACATGGTTAGTTATTAACTCTCCAGAGATTCTTTGTCAATGGCTCGTGAATTCCTTGCATACTGCCTACAAAGGAATTTTAAGAACTACTACAAAGAAACCACCAGGCCTGCACTGGGTAAGCCACAAGCAAGTTTCTACAACTACATGTAACAAGTATGTCACAGGTTGCCTTTAAACACTAGCTGTTATACAAGAACTCCAGGTTTATGATGATGAAACCATGGCACTACAATAAATTCACCTTTTTTGCAAAGACAAACATTTCTGGCATGAAAATGCAATCTCTAAATTATTAAGGATGAAGTAACAGTATCTACAACAGTACTGGTGACATCTGAAATATTCTGAGCTAGCAGCTGAAACACAGCAGGATTTGAAACCAACTAGGCTCAGAACAGGGCAAAGAATGGTAATTCCAGAAATTACGTAACAAACACACTGAGTGGGTGTCGACACACAAGACATTACGTACAAGGGAAAAATCAATAAGAATCATCTCTACATACAGCTCGGTTATCTCAGAAAGTTTTGACACATTAGTTCTCTTGCCTTGATATAAGTGCAATATAATCTATGTACTAGTACTGGTATCTGAAGCTAGCAGCATGCACTACCTTTACCAGCAACATTCCTAATCAAGACAGGAGGTATCATTATAACAGTTACTTCAAAAACAGTGGTACTAGACAAACACTCATGCCTCAGTTCTTACTGTATATTTACTTAAGAAATGTTAAATATGTATGAATAAAAAGAGTATCAAAGAAAGAAACTTACAATTAAAGAATATGGTCAGATAGGGGAAAAGAAGGGAATAGAGAGATACAAATCAAAAATTGTAGTAAAATAAATAGGGGGTCTAATAAGATTAAATGGTAAGAAAACTGTAACTGATAAGATAATCAAGTAGGAACTTAAGCACAAACCCATTAGAATAAGAAATCAAATCTTCTAGACAACATCTCTTATGAAATTCTCAGGATAAATTTGCCTGTGCTGGCATATAATTACAAATACAAAGTGTAAGCCTCAAAAGAGTGCAAGGAAACCATTCAGACTTTAGGAGATATGGCAGAGAGGGAAAAAAGATACTTTTAGTCAGGAAAGAATCACAGGAAAGTTGTTTTTTGTTTGCCCCAACAATAAAAATGTCAGATTTAACAGTACGATAAGTAATTTAAGGGAAGGATTGGTTTTTAGAAATAGTAGGAGGGGGATGTGATAATCCATACAGTAGCAACTAACAATAAACATGACTTAATTAACAAATAAGGAATTCACACTCCCACTGTGATGAACAGGTGATCAGAATCTAAAGGATTGTTTTCTTTATGATGCTGAACTTGCCTTACACATCAAAACTAAATGCACCATTCTTAACTTAGTGGAACTAATCAATATACTAGAAATACATTCTCAAGAAAATACTGCAAAATAAAGATGCACTGTATTGAAACATTATACAAAAATTGGAAAAAAAAAAAAAAAAAAAAGGTCTTATCCATGGCCAAGCAACTTTTCAAAGCCTTAGTTCAAAGACAAGTTCTGGTATAAATCACATTCAATCCTTGCTCAGAAAATAAATCTCTCATTTACACAGCCTACAATTATTCACTCCCATCTAACTTCTCCTCATCATGATCACCATTGCTCCCATTTTGTGCTTTCACATGAGATATTTTTAGAGCTGACGGCTGTCCATTGACTCCATTTGTCTTAGCTTCAAAGTTGAAATGATGATCCAAAGATGTCTTGCCACTTGGAGTTGGTGACACGGAAAATGGGGAAGAAGAAGTGGATGATGCCTTTGGCATGAATGTAGTCCACTCGTCAGTCTTTTCATCGAGGTACTCAATGCTGTTCAGGAATGCTTTACCTACAGAGTGCACGAAAAGAAATTCAGAACATATTCTCGATATTCGGATTCATACAAAGACAATAGACAATTATTTACCTGAGAATCCGCCCACAGCATAAAAGCGACTGCCAATTACAGCTACTCCAACATTGGCGCGAGGCGTAGTCATATTTGGACCAGGGGTCCAAGCTTTAGTTTCTGGGTCATAAATTTCTGTTGTGCTGAGAGCGTGAGTCCCATCTGATCCACCAACCGCATACAGCTTTCCTGAAAGTTAAAAACAGCAAATCAGTCAAAAAGAAAAAAGCCGAACCGCAAGAACAAATTTGCCGCATAAATAACTACACAAACCTTTGAAGTAGGCAACACCACAACCTCGGCGAGCAGTGATCAATTCGTTGGCGAAGTTCCACTCATCGGTTTCTGGGTCGTACACTTCTACAGAGTTCAGGCAGTTCCAAGCATCACAACCACCAACAGCATATACTTGACCCTTCATTGCACAAACTCCAGCTTGGTAACGGCCTAAAAGAATGGAAAACAGGAAAAAAATTAAATTGAAATTTTATTAACACATGGCAAATGAAGGGAGTTAGCGCATACCTGTATGGAGAGGTGCAATGCTGATCCACTTCCCCACATCTGGGTCCAGAACGTCGCACTGCCGAATGCCAACTTGTCCATTCCAGCCACCGATGCAGTAGATCTTATCATCCAAGTTGCACACACCTGAAAGAAATTCACATTGTAATACTGGCTCACTGTAGGAACAATAAAGTCCTCCACTACCCCATAAGAGCAGAAATCATGGTCGAAGTGCATCTATTTGGAAAAAAAGGATATAATGCCTTAAGACCACCCATCATTTAAGGAGATGGAAATCCCATTAGAACTTCTTGCTGTTAAAATGAAGAAAAAACCTTATAAAAAAAATGTGGTCGAGACACTAGATCTTCAGGTTTCCACTGAAAACAATTTGGCTATTGAAGGCGTAAGAAAGTCATCCAGCATGCAACACCTTGTCGCAACAAGGTCTGCATGACATACTTACTCTACGGTGAAAGAGAAACCGCAAAAGACCAGGTCTCCTGCACTTTACAATTACAAAAAAATTACCACAGGCGCTGCCTATGAAGCCCATGCCTCCGTAACGGTACAACACACAAACAGAGGCATGAACTATCATGAGCTTTCATGCACTTGCACCAATCACACCATCAGGAGCATTTCCCTTTTCATGAACCCACCCTATGTCATGTATCAGTGTAACAAAAATTGGAGCTTACTCACCGAATAGTCATAAAATGCTAAATAAATCATGATGAGCTCTCTCTTGTAGTTCTCAACTTGCAGTGCTCCTGTTAGCGTTTCCCTTGCTTCTCACAGTGATTTGCTTTTCTGTCATGCTCCGAGAATGCCATACACTTAGTGGACCACCCAAACCAATTCAAATTTACTTAAGACCAAACAGCCTCTCCGCTCACCTATGTGCTAAACCACATTTGCAAAATGCACCAGAGTTGCAGTTTGCAAAATAAGTAGCCAAATTTTTCCTAGAAATGCAACAGTTTTACTCCCAGCCCACCCCAAAATGATGGCTAGGTAAGTAAGAATGCACTGGGCCCGAGCAGATTTGTTATACCAGTCATATCTGATGCCCACCTCACTTAAAAGAAGCATATGGCATTCAGCATATCAATACACAAGGTACTAGCAAGATTTCAAGTGAACGCCAATCAGAAAAGATTTCATGAGAGCTAGCAATGGGTGCTATCCTTCTGCACACAATGCCAGGGATGCTAAAAGTCTTCTTTCTTCGGAGACTCCGTAACACAACAAAGCTGCAAAGTAAACCAACAGACAATTGTTTTAATTTCAGGAAAAGGTCACAGTGTCACGAGCAAATACCAAACGACCAGTAACTGAACCGACATAAATTTCACAAACAGTATTTTGAGGCTGATTCTGTTCAGAGAACAAAAACAAATTTTAAAAAGGGGACAAGAACAAAAAAAAAAAGACAAAAAAAATTTAATAAAGGAGCTTAAGAGGCAAAACTTCTCATGGTCAGCTGGCATGTTTAGATTCCCACCTACTGAGTGAGCTGCACGAGTGAAATCAAAAGAACTTCATAAAGAACTCACCACAGATGAGCCCACAGGCCTTAAAGTCTGCAAACAGAAAATATAAACATACGGATGCAGAATGCATCTCCCTTGTCCCTCCTCCCAAGTGCTTCGCATTCCCTCACAACATGCATTTTGCCCAATTCAGTGTGGTGAAGACTGTTACTGAGATCAATGGTTTCAGAAGAAATGCTGCATTGCTCAAGATTTAAATTAAGGTTTCAAAGAGGAGTACTATTATGTTAAGAAGATGAAATACGAAGAAGGTGCTTCTTGATTGTGCTGTCAAATACCAGGGCTATATTGTCATGAAAATGAGCACTTTAGCAACTTAATAATAACTGTAGAGATAGCAAATCACACTAATTAAGGGAAGTGACAGAAAAGGAAACTGTTAGTCTCAAAAAATAGTGCAATATAGAAAATGACTAACAGAAAGAAAATTGTGCTACAGAGTTAATATTAGATTTCTTAAATCAAACTGCAGCAATTCAGCTTTCAATAATAGAATTGAGAAGGAAGGATCTGTTGAAAAATGACTTGCTCTGTTGTTCCCATTTTCGAGCTGAGCCTTGCAATGATAAATTTGATCACACTGCAATTTATGGAAAATGCTCCTGAATACAACTACTTAAGCAAGCACTACCATTAGCAACACTTGCCACTTCCAGCTGACCCAGTCATCACATGGTATTTCAAAATTGCATTAAACAACAACAAAAATGGTTTAAAAAAGTATTTTTTTAAAACAACGGTAGTTACTGTTTTGGTTTAGACAGACCAATAGAAACTTGTTTGAAAAATTTCCAGCTTCAGTCAAATTAAAATTTTGGAACTTGACTTTAAAATTGATATGAAAAACACCATTATGATAAGTGGCTCAGCATTGAGGTCAAGACAGTAATACCAGTAAAAGCTTACCAAGTTAAGGATTTGTTTAGGATTTTTGTTTAGGAGAAAATGGATGTTGCCCAATACAATTTAAATTTTTCAGAGAAGAATCAATAGAAAATTTGCTGTGCACATATCAAATGCAAAGTTGCCAAAAATATTTAAAACTTGAATAGTATGACAGTAAAATATGGCAATAAGTAACAATAGTACTAGAAGATTTTATTAATATCATGAAGACTAGGTTGAGAAGGCAACAACCAAAATATATTAAGGGATGAAAAAAAAAAATTGATTTGATACTTTGTTTCCTTAATAACTTGCCTGTGTGGGACCGAGCTAACGGAAGAGAAGCCACCTTAGTCCACTTCTGTGTTTCTTGATTGTACTTCTCAACAGTGTCCAGCTCGGTTGTACCGTTGCTGCCGCCCACAGCGTAAACTTCACCGCGAACAACGGCGATGTTGAAGCGACCACGAGCTTCCCGCATAGGTGCCACTGAGGCCCAGATGTTCCACTCCGGGTCGTAGGATTCCACACTCTTCAGGCACTCCACTCGATCATAACCACCTGAGGACAAAATAATTGAAAAATAAAAGACAGAAATGGCACATAAAATGATTTGGTCCCCAGTTATGATTTATCAATCACTTACCACAAACAAGCAGCTGCTCATTTAAATTTGCGCATCCACTTGAGCACTTCATGGAACTCATGTGAGCCATGACGCAATACATGTCAGGTTGCTGTTCCTTCTCTTGACTTTCAGCTCTGCTGTTGGAAACTGGAGTAGTGGCAATAGGAGACGGAGTGGTTGCAGTTGGCTGGTTAAGACGTAAGGTTACAGACATGGACACCAAACGGGACCCAAACGTCACTAAAGCTTGGAATGAAGAGTCTGAGAAACACAGTAATTAAGATTAGATTAAGCATTGCAAAAAATGAAACAATTAGACGTTGACTCTAAATTTACTCACCAGAAACTTTGCAAGATGCAATGAGAATGCTGTCAGATTGCTCATCAATTTCAAGCTGTTCTCCAATATCTCGTGCAAGAAAGAGGACTCTTGGTTTTGCAGGTTGAAGAGGTGCCTTGCGGCGGTTATTCTGAAAACAATATCAGAGGTCACTAAGATACTACCAAATCTAGAAATTTAATCTCTTCAAATTTCCAAGTCCTATTGAAATTACCTTGGATGATGTGATTTTTTTGCTCAACTTCTTGTAGTCTTGCACCATCTCAGTGTCATTGGAATCTCCACTTGGAAGATCGGAACAATCCTGGAGAGAGTTGTCCAGAGCCAGATACAGCATATGGTTCTGAAGAACAAAAACAATGTGAATAAGAATATTTTTCAAGGCAACCATTACCCATACAATTTCAATTAAAGTACCTTCTCTGCAAGATCATCCACGTCCACAGTCTCAGCGTCACACTGTTTCCTCAACCACTCCAATACCAATTGGCAAACAGAATCACCTCCAACCAGGGACATTTCCTGCCGAGTCTGGCTGAGTAGTTCAACACGAAGGCAAGTCAAAGCCAAGAATGCTGCAGTCTGTCTCACGGCTTCAAACTGTAAGCAGACAGAACAATCAAGCTCACATTCAAAAAATATGACAAGAAAAAAAGAAAAAAAAGAGAAAGAGGGACTTGAGACTTTTGACTCACCTTTTCAGCAATGAATGCATCAACTTGAGAGACTAAGCTCTTCTGCCTAGTGATTCCAGGCAAGGATCGAGTGTCAATACAAGTATCAACGTGCAAGTTCTCCATGAGGTGGCGAGCACATTCAAGAACAACCGATTCCATCTTCAAGTGAGAAGCTGCCAAGTAAATGCCCTTCACTTGCCTTGGCTCAGCATACAGCCTGAGCAAGGACCGAAAAAAAAACCAAAAAAAACATTACTTTCATAGAAACAAAAATTTAGACCATCAGAATGGAAAAAGAGGGATCACTCACTTGGCTGTGTAAGCATAGTCAACAAGTTTTTCAATGGCAGACCTTTCAAATCCACCATTGAGCTTGTATGTGATGACAGTTTCTCTGGCATTGGTTTTGGCTTCCTCTTCCGAAGAAAACATTTCAAAGAGGTATGGACTGGCACTCGCAAGAACAGCCCGATGAGCGTGCAGTTCTGTGTTGCCAACCTATTATGCACATAAGTTCAAATTAGTAAAAAAGTTGGCCTGAGTTACGGAACACCACTAGGGTGAAAGAACAAAACTAACATGGAGTATGACATCACAGAAATGCCTGTTCTTGCGCATCATGTTGAGGGCTTGAAGTGTCCGACAGTGATGGTCACTGTCATCAAACAAAAGAGGCCCAGAGAAAGAGGCATCCTGCGCCTCTTCATCTTCCCCGAGAACACCACCCAGCATTATGGGAGGCTTTCCGTTGGACGTAATAGCAAGGGGGGCTTCTGAAACAGAACAAAACCATTACATAAGTTAAATAACCATTCAGCTTAGACCAACAGTTACATAAGAGCATGTACATTACACCAGACCACTATTATATGGGAAAAATCGCACGTTGTTCAATGACAGTAACTAAATTCACTAACCTGCTTGAGTACGCATTTTGAAGAGAGATCGATGCGGCTCGTAAATGAGATCAGGGCGTCACAACGCTAAGCGTTCTACTCCAGGAATCAACCTATCAAAGCAAAAGCGTTCACATGAGTGAGCAAATCAATAAATACGAATTCACTACAATGCATTTAACACTTGGGAAGGGAGCCAAGATACAGAAGGAACACTATGTTTGGTAATGAACCAGCATAGGGCAGACACAGAATGGCATTCACAGTGGCATTTCTAGAACTAAGGTCTTCTAAAACCAACTAATAGACCTGTTTCATCTAGAGATGTGAAGTAATGAAGTTGCAACCAATCCTATAACCCTTCACCCAGTAGGATTTCCACTTGTCATAGATGTTTAAAATAAAGTTAATTCCGTTTAAAAATCAGTAAAGAAAAATAAATGCACCAGATAAGTTAAACTGGGGCTCACTGGTCGAAAGGACAAAATTAAAAACCCCAAGTGACAGCTCACAGGGTATAAAAACACCGAGTGAGGCGTGTTTTCCGCACGATGCAAACTGGACCACCAACCATCAACCACCACAACTGTTGCGATCGAAGTCGGCGAAGACCGTTCAGAAGTGGGAGGCGACGCCGCGTGGAACGGCAGCATTACGTAATGGAAACACAGTGAGCGGACAACAACATGGACCACTTTCATGGACACGCACGGGCCTGCTCCTACAAGTAAGATTTGATTCGCCGGCAAGTGGGCGCGCGAAAATCAAAACAATCGGCGGTGCCAACCTGCCGCCGGGGAAACATGAGCAACAATGACGGCGAAAACGACAAGAAATGGGGCCTTCGCTAGGGCTGGTCAGGAATGACGAAGTCAACTCCGAAACGCACCAGCAGGGCCAGAATCAGCCGGTGCTTTGCAACAGAGTCGCGCACTTTTCAATATCCGAGGGTTGGCAGCGGAAGGCGCGGGCCAGGCGCTTCCGGTCTCTCGTTCGAACAGTGGCGGCGCTTGTTCCCGTTGTTTGGGACGGGCCGGGCAGAGGATGGACGCTATTCATGCGCTATTTCTACCGCAGGGAATGTGGCCGAAACCACCCCGCGCCGCGCGCTTCGGGTTTGCGATTCCCGATTCGGCATCGCAGTGGGCAGCACCCTTATAAAGACGCGGAAACGGTCGAGACTATATCGGCGTGTGTACGTATCGGCAGCGCTCTGCAACCCGACATGAAAATGAATGAGGAAGGAAAAAGAAAAGAAAAGAAAAGGAAATGATGATTCACGGGCCGTCACGGCCAGGCAGCTCTTTAAACATTTCGATCTCCAACACACCGCGGGGCCAGGCCACATGCACACTCCGTATACAGAAGTGGGAGGGGGAAGGGGGCTCAAGGTCACTCCTCGCTATCCGAACGACTGACTGTCCACACACACACACACACACACACACACACACACACACACACACACACACACGTACACACCAACACATACAAAGGGCACGCCAAACGGTGGCCGTACGGCTCGAGTCGGAATCGCTGCCTCCATCGCGTCTGTCCCGAGCAAAATAAAGGGGGAAAATAATGCCCTTTTTCGTCGCGCGACTGAACTTTTTACGACGAACGGGAGAAAGAGAGAGGACGAAAGAGATGGACGTTTTCGTTTCATCTTTCCCACTCGGGGTTCGCTCACCTTTCGCCACGGTATGGCCCTGTGTGTGCCCCGCGGCGAACCGACCGACCGGTCGAACCCGAGCCGAAAACAACAACACTTCCCCCGGCTACAGTGTCGTGGAACAGAAACGCGTCTGTCGATACCCCTCGCCACGAGACTGCCGAGACGTTAGACGTTCAACGTACAGGGTCACCACCACGCTCAGCGTCTCCCGCCAGGAGTATCGACGGGCCAATTCTGGAATTTGGCATGGAGTAGCTCTGCCTCGCTCGCCTCCACGGGACGCTGCGAAAAGCGACTGCGACGGAGACAGAGCGTCTAAGGTACTGGTCGTTGACACGCCGCTGGCTGCGGTAGCTGCGGGCTTCGCGACGCGCCCCGCCGCACAGTGGGCCAGAGGATCGGCACAGGCAGGCGGGGCCAAAACTCAGGTCCCGTCCGGGATTTTGACCGCCTCCGCCGGTCTTCTGGCCCACTGTGCCGCGCCTTCCGAAGTACTATGAGTTGCAAAAGAATCGAACCCCTCCAGCCAGGCTCGGCGATACCCCGCGCCCAGGCTGCTGCTGAAGACGGTCGGGCAGGTAGGAAGACGGTCGGTCGCCGGGCCACCTTGTTGCCAAAGTATAACTGCAGGTGCACAACAGCTTTATTGCCCCCGGGCGAGTGAATGACACCTCGACCCGACCCACTGTCTGGGCGCCGCAGAGCAGCCGAGGAGCTCTGCTTACCCGGCCGGCCAAAAGTCATTTTCAGATGTTCATTTTCGTGCCAAAATGGCTATTTTTTACATCACTACCAGAATGCGTCTCAAGATGAGCTGATTATTTCAATATAAGGTGTTAAATGAACTTTCTCGTGATGCATCAAAATAGTCCTAGAAAATTTATTTTTATATGCATATATTTGAAATTGAGTCCCCAATAGATTGGTCAACGTTCCAAACAAATCCAAAAACGCCCTGGAATTTTTTTATTTCAGAATCGGCCGTCTTGCCTCTTGGCTATTGTGTCGAGGGCCTCATTCACTCCGGGCTGCGCCGCTGCGAGAGTGCTGACACGGAGATTTATTGCCCCTCGACCCAATATAATTTTTTTTTAAAAAACCCAATATTTGATTTTGAATTGAGTGAAAATGGTTTCCCTGGAAAGTTGCGACTCCAGTGATATTTTGAAATTCTTTTCTACGACAATTTGAACCGGACTTTTAGACCAAATCCAGTCCGCCTTCATCCCGCCCTGGACACTGCTTGGGCTCCGGGCCCAGGCCAGCCTGTGCGCTTTGGTGCATGCTGCCCCCCTTCCCTCCCCCTGTCGGCACGTGCAGTTATGGTTTGACAACAGCGCAGTCCTGTGTCGGTCCATCTGCCGAGAAGTCCGCCCGTCTTCGGCAGTCATCTGGGCGTGGGGTAGCGCCGGGCCCGGCCGGCGGGGTTCGATTCTTTTGCAACTCATAGTACGTCACGCCGACGGGGAGGCGGGGGGACCTGGTCCTGACAGCTGGAGCGGCTGGAGCGGCTGGACCCCACCGGCTCCGGCCGCATGGCAGCCACACTGCTAAATCAGCTCCGTAACTTTGCCCTCCGCAAAATGGATTGACACGTTTACCGCACAGTTAATGACCTCACCTCATTATTTGATTTATTTTTGTTGTGACATTTTTTTTTTCCTCCAAGAGTAACAAGTGACGTTGAAGGTCACCGCGTGTTGTGATTACGTAAGACAGCGGGAAAGGTCTCCGTCCGAATCAGAATAGAACCATGACGCTGTTTAGGAGCCAACCCGATGGTCATTACCCGCGAACATTTGCGAGAACCAGGGTCTCATACTTTACCCCGGCGGGGGCGGGGCGCGTGATCACCGGGGTGCTTCCCCCGACTCCCCATTGTCTCTGAGCGGAGCGGCCGCGGTTCGAGTCCGGAATGGGGCCGAAAAGGACGAAAGCACAGTCAAGGCAAGCAGGAGGCGGCTTCGAGTGCGCTACTCAGTGATGTCAGGTGATGGTTGCCGCGTTGTCTCGATGCCGAGATAAGCGCGGCGCGTGGCCAGAAAGGGCCTGCAGGTGCGAGGATTTGGTGGACGCGGCGCGTGGCTCGGCCGCCACGGTGACGCGAGGCTGCCAGCCTACTGCTGGAGCACGCCGCACAGTAGGCCAGAAGACCGGTGGAGGTGGTCCAAATCCCGGACGCGTTTTGAGCTCCAGAGTCGCTAAATGAGACTCGAACCGAATGTGTGAACCCACCAATGTATTGCTCTCCGAACGAAGAGTCCATTGGCGGGGTCACATGTTTGGTTCTAGTCCTCTATAGGTACTCTGGAGCTCAAAACACGTCTAGAGTTTTGGCCGCCTGCGCCGGTGCTACTGTGTGCTTACGGTGCCTGCACTCGGCGCCCTGCCGGGATAGTGTTGGCGGTGACTGTACTCGGTGCGCGGCGCCATGTGCTTGCCAATCTCACCGCTAATCCGCAAAACATTCCCCACCGTCGGATAGGCCACTGCCCTCTCGAGGACAAAAAGCAGTCTCCGGCGGTGGTAGTCGAACCCGCGACACTCACACATCAGTGCACGCCAGAGAGGGCGTTGAGGGAGGCAGTGGTCAACTGGAGGGCTTGTGCTGCTTGTGCATGGCGAGGGTGGCGGCCAGGCCGGCCTGGACCATGGGCAGGAAGAACACCACGCCGACGGCTTCAAGGCGAGGCGGCTCGACGCGGACGCGTCACCGGTTCGCGATTCGGTGCGGTCCGGTGCGGTCCGGTGCGGGGCCCACGTGGCGCGCGGCGCGGTGCGAACAGTGCTGGGAACAGCGGCCGACTGCGAATAGTGAGTGCGGGCGAGCGACGCGTGCTTGCTGCGGCGTGCTCGGGGCCGTGGGCGTGCGGCGTGCGAGCCGAGAGAGCGAGAGGCAGAGAGAGACAGAGGCCGAGCTTGCCGAGCGGAGCCGAAGCCGAACCTTTGCCGGGACCGGGCCGCTGACAACTGAAGTGAACCGACCAACCAGCCCGTCCCGTCGCTTCCTCGCCAGGGCTCTGCCGGTGGCGGGGCGGGGCGAGGTGTGGTGGGGCGCGGCGGGGCGCGGCGGGGTGTGGCGGACTCGCGAACCAGGCTGATGCAGAGCGGTGGCGGCGGCAGCGCGGCGACGCCCGAGAGGCTCGCGTCGCCCTTCTCCGTCCATCTCCGTCGCACCACCGCCTGCCGCGTCGTCGGCGGCCTCGGCGGCCGGGGTGCGGGAGGGACGCCGCGTCCGCGGAACTGGCGGTTTGGCGGCAGAGAATCACCGACGCGGGGTGTCGGTGTCGGCGGCGCGGCCGCGCGAGGGGAGGAGGACCACTTCCTGGCCCTCCTGGCCGCGCTTCGGGTTTCCGTTACCGTTTCCGTCTTCGGCGTCAGAGGGGCGCCTGCGAGGTAGGCAGCCGGAGCGGAGCGGCGCAGTGGTGCGCGCGGGTTGCCCGCCCGGAGCCAGCCAGGCGCTCATACAACCGTGAAGGGCGAGGGGGGGGAGAGAGAGAGAGAGAGAGAGAGAGAGAGAGAGAGAGAGACAGAGAGAGAGAGAGAGGAGACAGAGAGAGAGAGAGAGAGACAGAGAGAGACAGAGAGAGAGAGAGAGAGAGAGAGAGAGAGAGAGAGAGAGAGAGAGAGAGAGAGAGAGAGAGAGAGAGAGAGAGAGAGAGAGAGAGAGACGGATTCTCCCACCTCACCGCCCAGGCAGCGCTTCGGTTTCCGGCAACAGCGCGAGCGCCAATAAGCAACCCGTCGATGATCGCCGCGACGGCCGCCGACGGAGGCCTTCGGCGTCTCTCCCTCCTATCCAGCGCTGGCACACGCTGACGTGCGGCGCGGCGTCGTGGGGCAGGTCGGCGCGCTGTGGGAGGCATGAGGCGTACGTCCCGCAGGCCACGTACGCCTCCGCCTCCTCCGCCACGACGGGCTATATTTACTTAAGAATGGAGCGGGCGGCGGCGGGGCTATCGGGGTCAGTGTCGAGGCGTCGAGGATCCCCGCGTGACAGGCCGGCCGACCCACCGCCACCGGCGAATGGCAATGACCGGCGCACAGTGGGCCAGAAGACCGGCGCAGGTGGCCAAAACACTAGACGCGTTTTGAGCCCCAGAATCGCTGAACAGGACTCGAACGGAACGTGTTATCCCACCAATGGATTCCTCGTTCGGAGAGGAATCCATTAGTGGGATGACAGGTTCGGTTCGAATCTCATTCAGCGCCTCTGGCGCTCAAAACGCGTTTAGAATGGGCTTTCGCTATGCCTATTTTCTCAAAAGGGCCGATATGCATCTGGTCCTGCACTCACGACTGAATAATCTCTCCAAACCAGCAGCAGCTAATCTTGCTTTTCGTGCAGAGCAGCGCTCTGGTTCCCCGAGTGGCGGCTAGCAACTCCGCGACGCTGTGCATCGAGGCGATCCAATTGAGCGGCGCGGTGTGACGCGGCATGACGCGGCATGACGCAAGACGCGAGCGCGGTTGCTGCGTGCTGCACGCTGTCTCTCTCGCACCCCTACGGCCCGCGGGCCGCCCCGTGAGTGCGAGAGAGACAGAGCGACAACGACAGCCGCTGCCGGCGCAGTTCCGGCCGCTCCAGAGTCTGTCGCGGACGCCGTCAAGGACGCCGCGGTGCATGTCGTCGACACCCAATCCCACGGCGTGTTGGCGCCGCCTGCAGCGGAGCGGCCGGCCTGCCGCCACCGCACGGTGGGAACCCCCCTCCCCCCCAAAAAAAAGCAACTCTTTGCTTCCTAGCTATTATCGCAGCCCTGACGATTTTCGCGAGGCGGTAACCGGATACCTTGATCCGGCCCCGGCCACGCGATATGCCCTGCGCACTGCCATTCATGTGAAGAAAAAAGACGCAATAGTGCAAAAAAAATAATAGTGATAGTAACAGTGCGAAAAAAAAAATTGTGATAGTAAACAGTGCAAAAAAAAATTGTGATAGTAATAGTGCAAAAAAAAACATTGGCAAGAAAAGTCAATTAGTGGCTAATGGACTAATCAGTGTTGCAGGTTTTTATGTCCCTGCGCCTTTGCGGGCAAGCTCACCGGCCATGCTCCGTGTGCGTGCTGGGGGCAAGGGAGAGGGAGGGGGAGGGGAGGGGAGGGGGAGGGGGGAGAGGGGAGGGTTCTCCCCGGGGGGCCGGTCCCGCGGGCTCACGAGTCGTTGGTCGCACCCCTTGGCACGTGGTTCTGACGTCACCGGACCACGGCACCACCTCGGCACCGCCACGGCGAGACAACACGGCCGTTCAACTATTTAATTTCGGAGAGGCGGAACCCGTTGAGCCGCTGCGCTAGACTGTCTCAGGGGGGTGAGAGAGAGAGAGAGAGAGAGAGAGAGAGAGAGAGAGAGAGAGAGAGAGAGAGAGAGAGAGAGAGAGAGAGAGAGAGAGAGAGAGAGAGAGAGAGAGAGAGAGAGAGAGAGAGAGAGTGTTTGTTGGGGTGGGAAGCGGAAGTTGAATCTAGGAAAGTAAAATAAAAGAACAACTACATGCCAGATGGGACCGCGTCGTCGGTACCCCCGCGAGGCTGCTTGGCAGTGTAGGCGGGGACGATCTGTCTTCCCGCGGGGTGGAGGCTGCGGCTCGGGGTGGAGCTCGACCACACTGCCAAGCAGCACCTCCGGCCGACGACACACATTTTCAAAATAATGCCACTACCAGGTGTCCTGTATTTTTTTTTTAGCGTAATTCATTGAGTTTTTTTTTTTTTTTTTTGTTTGCCGGACTGGCGTCACAGGGCGACGTGACCGCTCACAGCGAGGCCCCGTTCAATGCGGCGGCGTGTCTGGGCCGCGCGGCGCAGTGAGATAGCGGCGGACGCGGTCGCCACCAGGACGCCGCGACGAGGACGCGCACCGGGGGGCGCCGGGTGCCTCCTTCCTTCCGGGAGGCTGGCGCCCCGGCGGGTGGTTATTTTCCGTTTTAAGGACACCGCGCCGAGCAGGGCAGAGTGACAGGTGGAGAGGGTGGGGTGGAATATTTCGCGACAGACGGGCAGATCGGGGCCGGCGGCGGCGGGGAGGGAGTTGGGACGTTGCCCCGACCGGCTTGACCCCCGCCCTCGGCGGGCCCTTCCCCCTCCCCCTCCCACCGCGCCGCGCCTTTCTTTGCTGCTAAGCCCCTCGCACAGCATCCCACTCCACGCCGCGTCGCCGGGCACAGCAGCTATAGCGCCTCCGTGATCCTCTTCCTCCCCGCCGGCGCGTACATTTTTCATAATTCATAGGCTGATGCCGATCCAAGCCGTCTCTCTCGCACTCACGCGGCGTGCCGCAGGGTGCGAGAGAGACAGAGCGACAGACGCGGCGTGACTCATTGACCTCGGCGCCAGCCCTGCGCCACTACGGCCCTTGCTGGGCTTCGCCGGCTTCTGATGACGTCACCGACGGTCTTGGATATAGTTATTGATTGGCGAGGTGAATGAGACACCCGTTTTGTGTCACTCGCCGACAGCGGCGCATCGCGACGGTTGGCAACCCTGTAGTCACCCTGGACCGCACAGTGGGACAGAGAAGACCGGCACAAGCGGCCAAAAATCTAGACGTGTTTTGACCTCCACAGTCGCTAATTGGCACTCCATCCGAGCGTGTGGCCCCATCAGTGAATTCCTCGTTCGGAGAGCAATCCATGGGTGGGGTCACACGTTCGATTCGAGTCCTATTTAGCGACTCTCGAGCTCAAAACGCGTCCGGGATTTTGGCCGCCTCGACGGTCTTCACGTCCCACTGTGCGGCGAGGAGGTTGCCAACCGCCACGCCCATTTCCTGACGCAGCGAGGGCGGTGGTGAAAGCCTTCCTCATTGATTCGCTGATTTGACGGCCGGAGTGACGCGTGCACAGTGGGCCAGAAGACCGGCGCAGGCGGCCAAGACACTTGACGCGTTTGGCAGGGGGTGCGTCCTGCTTTGTTCTCGAGGCTGCCCTACCCACACCCCCTCCCATTTGCGCCCACATTCACACCGCGACGCGCAAAATGAGCCGCGACTGCCAAAAGAAGCTTCGCTGGCGATGGCACAGTGGACGGGGCAATGAGACAACACAATAAACAAACAGCTGGCGTGCGGACGCGACGCATGTCTTTGGCGCGGCGGCCGGCCGGCCACCCTCAGGGCGCGCTTCACCTCGAGCAGCAACCCACCCTTGGTCCAATTCCGCCGTGCCCCCGACCAGGCCGTGGGGAGACGCACACATGTAATCTGGCCTCCCGGCGTTGGCAAAGGGGTCGCTAATCCAACCTAATCACCCATCCCGGCCTGGCTCTAATCCTAGCACAGTGGGTCAGAAGACCGTTGAGGCGGTCAAAATTCGAGACGCCTTTTGGAGCTCCAGAGTCGCTAAATGGGGCTCGAATCGAACGTGTGACCCCACCAATGGGATCCGTGTTTAGAGAGCAATCCGTTGGTGGGATCACACTTTCGATTCGAGCACCGTTCAGCGAACTCTGGAGCTCAAAACGTGTCCGGGATTTTGGCCGCCTCAACGGTCGTCTGACCCCACTGTGCACAGTGTTGCCCACTCAGCCTTGAACCCTTTGAATGGCGCAGTATAAGCCACGGTCAGCGAGCCTGCATCGACCCGCTACCCCAGCCTCGGTCTTCTGGCCCACTGTGCGACGGACTTGTGAGGGACGCCGGGTGCACTACACTAACACATCACAACAACACTGTGGCAAAAAACCTATACCGGAGGAAAGTCAGTTAAATTTTTTTTGCCAGGATTCTCGGTAACCCTAAACCCAGTTATTTCCTGTAGCCTCCT